>CAUYON010125280.1:0-43636 GCA_963573935.1 Arctocebus calabarensis
TGTAGTCCCAGCTACTTGGGAGGCGGAGGCAAGAGACTCGCTTGAGCCCAGGAATTGGAGGTTGCTGTGAGCTGTGATGCCACAGCACTCTACCCAGGGTGACAGCTTGAGGCTCTGTCTCAAAAAAAAAAAAAAAAGTTAGGACCTCAGAGGAAGGTTCTGAAATGGACTTTTATAATAACTACGGGAAACATGAAACTTAGGTATGTGCAAGGCAGTGTTTGATGAACTTTACATCTATGAATTCATCTGCCATTCACAGGACCCCATGGGGGAAACACATTACTGCTAGTTGCAGTTACAGAAGAAAGTGGGGCACAGAAAAGTATAATACTTACCCAAAGTCACAAGGTTAGGAAGGATGGAATCGGGATTCCAGCACCAGCAGCAGAGGTTCCAAAGCCAGTTGCTTACAGCCATCCCTTACAGAATAAGGGAAATGACAAACTGAGAGAATTGTTGATTTTTCCCCAAGAGCATCTTTTCTGCTCTGACCACTGCTCTGTGCTGTCTCCCTGAGTACCCTGAGGACTTTCATAGATTAGGAAATCCTGCTGAGAGACAGTTCTACTTTAATGAAGTCCTGGAATTTTAACTATCCCAGGGAAAAGCATGCCCTCTCCTTTCTCTTTGTAACAAGGAACTTACTCTGAAAATATTTTTGGAAATTCACTTTACAGCCATGTCCCAGCACATGGTTATCCTAGGCCAAGGCTCACCAAATCCTCAACCCCAACAGGCTGCTAAACATGAAGCCAAAAATAAGTCCATTCTCTCTCCAAAATGGCCTCCCACAGAAATGCTTTATAGAATAAAATGACATAATTAAACAGAATATGGCAAGAGCCCAAGCAGAAGGGAGGGAACAGAAACCAGAGATAAATAAGAAAACAGTTCCGTGTGTTAGAAAAAGAGAATGGATCATTTTTTTAAGCCAGCCAGAGCTGCAAAGAAGATGCATGTGTCCTTTCATGCTTCCTTCTCTGCCTGGACTCAATCTGTACCTCTTTTTGAGCCTCTGTGACACGACTATGTTTTAGAATTCCTGAACTGGACAGATGTCCTTTTTTTTGGAACTCTTGGCTGAACCTATGTTCCTGAGATGTGAGGAAAAAAAATCTATTGCACAATGGTGAGTCCATCTGCGACCTACTCCCAACAGCTGCTTTTTCTGGCTCTGAATCAAGCTGGAGAAATCATCCCAGATCTCTGGAGCCATGTCATGCTTTTCAAAGCCTAACGAGGCATCTCAGTCTTCTTTAGTAAACACAGGCAGAAGCAAACCTGTCTTGAGCTGGGTCTATTTCCCTAGCACATATGTAGCCATGTGTATGGTCACCAAACAGCACTACTTAAAGAACCAGAAAATTGTGAATTAGGACCAAATGTGTTTATAGGTTTGTGTGCATACATATACACATGCACACACTCCCACTGACAAATCTATTTTTAAAATAGTTTAATTGACAAATAAAAATTGTATATATTTATGATCTATAACATGTTTTTACATACATATATGTTATGGAATGGCTAAATGTAGCTAGTTAACATATGTATTACCTCACATATTTACCTGGCAACAGATCTAAAGCTCTTTTCTGGAAGTCCAAACTGTAAAACAAAGAATCAGGACCATGGGGATCGGTCACTAATGCTTTGGTACCTACAACCTGGGTTTTTATTTTCCAAGATGGAAAAGAATATAGAGGAATAAACACTGAGATGAAACTTCTTTCTTTTTTTTTTAAAAGGTAACATGACAACTAAGTGCAAAAATACAGCAATGGCAAAGGATTCTTTCTTTCCCTTCACTCTGATATACCATGGGTGTGGGTCCTTTCAAAGGTAAAGACAAAGGATCAAGGGCTACATTCAGCCTGAGAGGCTATTTCTATCCACACTCTGGGATTTCTACACTTTTGGAATGAGCTTCAGGAATTTCTGCAGATATACCTCATGCAGTGATTTCTTGTCAAGAGGTTATCAGCCTTTAAAGGATACTATTTGCTCATACACCATGAAACTTGAGCCAGCCCAGCACCTTCTTCCTTGTTACAATCCTGAAATGCACTGGAAAAAAATTTAACATTGCTACAAACACTATCTCTCTTCTCTGGCTAAATTGTTCCTCAGTTCATCCTCTGCTCCCTCTCTTCCAGGCCTTCTGTGCCTTGGTAGGGTGGCCCTGTCTGCCCTACAGGGGTTGCATTTCCAGTCACTCAAGTGTTCTATTCTTGGTAAACCACATGCCATTGCAAAAGCAGTTTCAGGCACATAGAATTTTAGCATTTGGCCCAGTTCCATGGCCGGATAGGGTGAGTGAAGAATCAGTCTTGACTGAATACCTATGGGGTGTCAGGCACTGTTAGTGTTTACCAGAGTTACTTAATTTTCTCATCAATTACTACTGTTACCCCAGTTGCCACATGAAGAAATCAGGAGGCATGCTAAAGGTTAAATAGTTTGCCCACAGCTACACAACCAGCAGGAGCCTCAATTCCAGGTCCTACTTCAAAGGCTACATTCTTCCAGATGGCTTCGACCTGTGTTAAGAGCTGGAAGGACACTAGGTCAATAACAGAGGTCTGTACTATCCAGCTTGACCCTGTCCCTAAATGAAAGGGGCTAGAGGCCACAGCCTACACATCCCTTCATCTTGGGCGAGGGACTCACAACTCTCCGTCTTTCCCTGGCACCAACCTAAATTTCTCCCCCTGCGTTAAAGGGCTACAGGTGAGTCAGTCGGTCGGCCTGGCTCCGCAAGAACCCCGCAGCTGAGGTACCAGCTGACCTCCGTCTTCCAAGCCCTAGACGACACCTGACCTTAGCCAGGCCCCCAAAACAGCTTGCGGTCACAATTGCCTCTGTCTTCAGCCCACTCCCATCAACATCAGACACAACCCAGCTTCTAGCCCCCCTGGGCTGGCTTTACCCAATGGCCGCTTGGCCACACTAAAGACGTTAAATGTAACCAATTGTCGAGTAGCTCTCCGCCAAGTAACACCACCTCCACTCTGAGGAGCAGCTCCGCTGACCAATGAACTGCCCTCCAGGTGCAGTGAGCGCGCCGGACGAGTGGAGTAGCTGCTGAGCTGCCCAATGAACAGGCTGCTTTCCGTGGCTAAGGGCGTGGCAGAAGCGGTCGTCAGGGGCGTGGCAGCGGTTGCTTGGGCGGGGCCGGTAGCGGCGGGAGCTGCACTGACCAGGGTTCCGGCTGTATTTCCATGAGCGCAGCCGGCAGCCGCGGAGCTGCAAGAACAGGACTAGGGGCGAGCTGGGCAGCTGTAGTCAACCACACAAAGGTAAAGCCAAAGCCGAGCGAGCTTCGCGGGGTTGGGATAACGCCTTGAATCCGTCGGGCCAGATCCCCGAGCCTCGCGGTCCCCATCATGATTCGGCCCATCGCTCCGCAGCCTGCGCGTTCGGCGTCCTCGGGGATGCTCGGTGGCCTGTCACTTGGTCCCACAGGGGTCCCCAGGGTCAGTTCGCCCAGTGGCTTGGAAAGCCCGGACCGCGGGGCATACGTCTTCCCGAAGGCCCTTTGTCCCCTGCTGCCGGAGGAACTGAGGTTGTAGTCAACCCCGACGCGGCCTCTCTAGCTGCCACCCCCACCTCCCACCATCGGCGGGTACTCTTGGGCTTCCGGGGTCCAGGGAGGGATCTGCTTCAGGCTTGGTGAAGAAGTCCGGGGATCGCACTTAGAAGGAGTGGGCCGCCGGGCGTCTTTACTGTCCCGGAAACCCGAGGGGCCTCTGCGTTTAGAGGCTCCAGGGTCGCACGCAGGACCGATAGGTGAAAGTTCTAGGCAGGCAGCTTTGACCCATTTGGAAGCGCGTTTACTGAGCTCCGCCTCGTGCAGGGGACTGTTCTAGGGGCGCTTCGTGGGCTTTCCCCACGAGAGCTGTCCACTAGTGCAGGAGGCTGTCTGCTAGGCGAGGCAGCCGGCGCCTCGACCTTGGAAGTATCCAGGCAGAAGCCGAATGATAGCCACCTGTCAGGGATGCTTAGAAGGACTACTAAGAGAGAACTGCATAACCCAACTGTAAGGCCATTCTCAACCCACAGATGCAATGTGGGTAGACTTTAATACCTAGCTTGAGAAGGATACTCCAGGGGACTCCATAAGGTTCAGAGTGAGTGTTGAGTTCATCCATATGAATTTTGAGGTTTTGGCTCTCAGGAATGGGTGTTAGCAAAGAGATTAGATTATACATACCAAAAAATAGAGGTTTATTTTGCCACTGTGAAACTCTTTAATTTGAACTACCAAGGACCACCTCTCTCAGTCTTCCTAATTCCAATATTTTGGTTACTGCACCTCCAGTTAGTCAGTTTCACCTGCATTCCAGTAACCAAATCCAAAGGCAGGTTCCAACAACAGCCTCAGGAGAGAGAGCTGAAGAGATTGCAGGTTTGGCAGAGTCTACATTGATCTGTGCCCAGAGCTTTTCCAAGGCCATTTCATTACAACTACATTAAGTAGAGTCCAAAAGAGAAACCATCTATTCCCCTTCACTACCCTCTGTCATTTGCCTGAATTACTCTTCTAAAGGTCAGGAGACAGAGAATCTTAACACAACTTGCTGCCCATTTTAGGATGAATTAACCTTTGAATGGCTGCTCAGAAAACATATCAGTATGTTTTGATCGGCATGGCCTTCTGACACTTTATAACTGAAGAAAATCTTAAATAAAGCTCATCTAGTTCAGTCTTATGCACAGGTGAGCAAACTGAGGCCTGAGATGGTCATGGGGCTGGCTGGTTATTACAGAGCCATGACGAAGGATAGAACTCTTGATCAGCCAGTGCATGATATTTCACCTCCAGATTAGTTCTTTCTGCGTAAGTCTGAGGGGAGCCCTCTTACTATCTTAGTCAAGTTATTTAACCTCTCTGTGCCTCTGTTTCTTTATCTGTGAAACAGGAATGATAGGATACATGGGTTAGAAGGTGGTTTTGAGGAGTACATGAATGAGTTCCTGTATCTTCATTTAGGAACATTTAGAACAGTGTCTGGCACATGGTAGCCCTATAGATTTGCTAAATATGATATCTTTTGCCTTATTACACAGTTTTACTTCTCATCCACCACTTAATATTTTCTATCAGGCACTAATTTTTTCCCCTGCCCCTCCCCTCCAATTCATTAAATATATTCCATATTTTCTTTTAGCACTGAAGTCTGTGGGGATTTCTAAGTCACATTGCATTTTATGTCTTATTTATTTTTCTATCTTTCATTGATTCAGGTATTACTCTGTTAGTTCCCCCCTTGTAGTACACTCTTTTTAGACTCCAGATCTTTTAAATTCTCTCTTAAAAGGGAGGGGGATCCCTCAAAGAGGTAAACAAGGTCCCTGATGATACCAGTATCTAATGGGGTCCTGCTAAATATGTGTTCCCTCTTCAGCTCTTCTCCACAGTGGTCAGTGTGAAGAAACCTGGTTCTAAATGGAGGAACATTTTTAGATTAAGATTTCATGAGGTACTGTATTAAGTGCTTTTTGGAAGTTCAGGGATCATGTGTCAAATGCATTTAAGTAAATTACTTAGTCATTGGCGTAGGGGAGCACCAGCTGCCCCTGAAGAAACAAAAACAAAAGTGAGTGACTGATCTTTGCTGGTAATCTAGCTTATTCACTGGTTTATCTGCATTTTTTTCTTGTTCTTCCCCAGAGCTTGAAATAAACCAGATGGCAAGTGCAATGGAATGGTCTTTTTCTTCTCATTTTAGTCAGGGTCCCTTTTACTTTCACCTTCATTTCCTTTATCACCTTTACAGTGACAGATAGTCACTCTCAGTTAGCCAGCCAATTTCCTTTTGATGGAAAAATGCCTGTCAGGCACTGTGGTTTACTGGGAGGCTGAGGAGGGAGAATTGCTTGAGCTCAGGAGTTGGAAACTTGCCTGAGTGAGAGTGAGACCCTGACTTGTAAAAAAAATGGAAAAACCTAGCCGGGCACCTATAATCCCAGCACTTTCAGGAGGCTGAGGCAGTGGGGTGCCCACAGCCTGAGTTTGAGGTTGCAGTGAGCTATGACACCATTGTACTCTGCACAGGGCATAGGGTGGGACTCTGTCTCAACAACAACAACAACAATTACAACAAAAAAAATGCCTGTCACTTTTAGTTTTTACAGGATCCAGTCAACTCTGGTTTTCCCTTCTCTGTTTTTACCTGTTTTTTAGATTGAACTAAAGATTATCACTATTCATTGAATGGTGTCCCTTGGTTCATTTTTCTTAAGAGTTGATTCTGAGTTTTGCTTTTTTGTTTAGGCTATTCTAGAGACCAGCCATTTGAGATTCATAATTTTGGTTTCTTTGCTTATATATTAATATGCGCCCCTTTCTCTCTGTTTTGCTTTCTTTTCTCATAACATTTCAGTAGAAAGGTTTCTCATTCATTGTTATTTCTTGCTTTGTCCACTTACACCTTCCTCCTAGTGATCTCTGGCAGGACTCTTAAAAAGTATGATGGTTCCCACTTTCCTTGCCCAGAGCATAAAATAATTTCTTTAGTCCTGTAGAAGATAGGAACAGAGTCTGTCTTATTTTTTGCCTAAAATCTGGCTCTTTGAAAAGCCCTGGCCAAGAGATACTACCATCATAAAGGAATTCCATGTGGCAAAATTTCTGCCATGATCTACACTGCTTACAATATTCAGATTTTTATTGCATGGTGGGTTTTGAGTTCTCCTTGACCAGTTTAAGAGTATAGATGACATAAAGCATGAGGTACCTAAGCCTTCCTATTTCATCTTGGGCTGACTATCCCCAGGAACAGAGCAATGAAAGTGCAGGGTGCCTCTTGATGTGGGCTGGTTTTGGATTTTACAGCAGCTTTTCATGGTCCAGCCTTTTTGGCCAGAGCATGATTAGGATGTTTTTAACCTTTGTGCTGCTGTTTTTACATTGACATCATAGAGGTGGTGACATTATCCCCTTTAAGGATTATTTTCAGATCTACAGATTTGTTTTTGCTGTCTTGGTTCCAAAGCAGCGTGGTTTTGAATTAAACACCTTGTGTTTATAAAATGGCTGTTGTAGACATAAGAAGCCCACTACTGTTACCCAAGAAGCCTGTGCACCAGGCCAGTTGGGTGAAGGACATGTTAAATGCCGAACCATTCTTTGATGTTTTGCAATAACTAAGTAGCAGACAGATAAAGAGCTTATTAGAGAATTAGAAAATTGATACCCTGGGGTTTGCCTGGTTTCTGATTTTCTTTTGTTTTGAACTTCCATCTGTAAGTGGAAGTTCATTACAAATTGAGCATCTAGTGTGTATCAAGAACACATTTAACCAGATTAACAAGTGTGTTTGGTTTGTTGCATGAAGACTATTTTTGTCTTTAAATTGCTTTTTAAACTTTGCTAAAATTTTAATGTTTCTAATTCAAATTTTATTTTAAAAAAATAGGTAATACATTCCCATAATAAAAATCTTTGAAAGGCCTACAAAGTTAGCTAGTAAATACATCTCTGTCCACCCGACCACTGCCACCTAGTTCTGATCCTCAGAGACAACCCATGTTACTGGTTTTGTCATTCTCCAGGGCTGAGGCATGTACTTCCAACGTGTTTTATACATCTATAAGCAAATTCATTATAAATTCTCTGCACACCCCCCTTTTTACGCAAATGGTACCGCAGTACATGCATGCTATTTGGAACCTTGCCTTTTTCCACTTATTACTTCTTGGCAGTATGAAAAGAGCTTCCTCGTCATGCATTATGAAGGCCGTCTATTTTAGATATCTGTTTTCTGCTTCTAAGGATGCTAGAACAAGTCTTAGTTAGGCAGCAGCTTTGCATGGAGATCTGAAAGCATTTTGTGGATATTTGGGGCAAATATTTTTCTTCTCTCTGGCCTGTAGCTCCAAGCCTGAGGATAGGCCGAGTGAGGTAGAGAGCTTCTCCTAAAAGGTCACCCTGTGAAGGGAGAGCTGGGGCTTTGGAGAATGAGGAATGTGATAGGGAGGATCTTGAGCCTTTTGCCGTGCTTTCTGGACAGAATGTGCTGGAATTGCCAGGAGAAGTTTGCTGTTTCTCTCTAGTCTCCAGAGAAGCCTCCTGCCCTCTCTTCTTTGCTTTTCCAGCATCTCTATTGCATCTCAGCCTGTCTCCTGTACTGCAGCACTGCTATTTGTCCTCGCCTTTGGGCATCAGAGAGGACACCTGCCCTTTGGCACATCACTTGCTGTTTGGGTAGCTTTATTAATTGTCCTACCCTTCTTTTCTCTTACCCAAAGAAAAACCAGCTCTTGCACCTGCTCTTTTGTAAAGTGGCTCCCAAACCCATGAGTAATTTTTGTTGCTCTCTTGGAAGTATTTCCTAAAATCTCTAATTCACTTTACTACTTCCCCAGGGCATGACCCAGCCTTGTTAACAAAAAAGATTTTCACTGATGCTGACTTAAGAAGAGAGTTTTCAAGGCCCTTCAGATTTGAATTTTCTATGGCTATGCTTGTGTTTTAAATAACCATACTGATTTAAACATGGTCTTACAATCTTCTGTGGCTCCCAGATATTGCCTCTTTTTTTTTTTTGTCTCTTTACTTTGTATGTGCCTTGACTTTTATCTTGCTTTTATTTACTTCTAAGTCTTTAAGATATTAGTCCACTAGTCTTATCTAGAGTCATTACTTTCTGATCTTTGTTCATTGCTGGGTGTCCACATTATTAGTCAGTTGTACCATAGACACTGTATTATGTAATATGAAGGAGGTGGTGTTATAAATTGCACTTTTTCTAGTCTCTCTTGGATGAAAGACATAGACGCTTTGAAAAATTCCCCCCTCCCCCATTTGTGCACGATCATTGTAGGTGTTTATTGTTGTGCTATTATTCGTCATGTCAGTGAGGGCAGTAAAAAACAAAAATCAGGAAGTCCAACACAGGATTGCCAAATTTTAGTTTTTTCAAATAAGGAAATAAAAAAGCCCTGTCATTTCTCTCATCGTCGTCATTTCATTTAAGAAGAGATAGTCTACCCCCCAAATTACTGGAAGATAAAAAGTCCTTCTGAACTGGACTTACATGGCTTAATAACAAGGTTGAGTTAGTGACCATTGAATGATGTCATTTGGGAAGACCTACAGTAGAGGATTCTATTCAAGGAGTGGTTCCACTTTCTAAGTTTCCTTAAACAGCCCTGGCTACTTTCTTGCTGGGAAACCAGGGCATTCTCTTAGTCCAACTAACCCGCAGTGGTAGTAGTATCATTTGGTGGAGTTTTGTGCCAGTTTTTAGGTAGTACAACCATATTATGTTGATATGCAATTATAGCCTTTTTTCTTTTCTCTCTCTTTTTCTTTTTACTTCTCTCTCTCTCTCTTTTTTTTTTTTTTCTGATCCAGGGTCTCCTCTCTGTTGCTTGGGATAGTACAGTGGCATCTCATCATAGCTCATTGCAATCTCAAACTCATAGACTTATGCTGTATCTTCCTGCCACAGCCTCCCGAGTAGCTGGGAATGCAGGTGTATGCCACCCTGCCCAGCTAAGGTTTTTTTTTTTTAGAGACAGAGTCTTACTATGTCGCCCTGGATAGAGTACCATAGTGTTAGAGCTCACAGCAACCTTAAACTCTTGGGCTTAAGCAATTCTTTTGCCTCAGCCTCCTCAGTAGCTGGGACTACAGGGGCCAGCCACAACACCTGGCTATTTTTGTTGCAGTTGTCATTGTGTTTAGCTGGCCCTGGTGGGGTTCAAACCCACCAGCCTCAGAGTATGTGGCTGGTGCTGTAACCACTGTTACAGGTGCTAAGTCCAGCTAAGTTTTTTTTTTTTAATTATTTGTGGAGACTGGATCTCACTGTTGCCCAGGCTGCTCTTGAAGTCCTGGCCTCAAATGATCCTCCTACCTCAGCCTCCCAAAGGTCTAGGATTTTAGGTTTGAGCCACAGCATCCACCCTGTACCATCCATTAGTGAAATAAATAGATATTGGCAATTGTTCTTTAACTCTTGGTGGGAGGTGGTCTGGATTTGTTAATGTCTAAAGTGATGTGTTGTAGTTTTTAAGGAGTAGGAGGAGGCTGACGCAGGACCTCAGCAACTTGCTAGAATTAAGTAAGGCCCTTTTGGGGTATTTAGACATCAGTCCTTTTGAAGCATTTGCCTAAACTTAATTAAATTCACGATTTAGTATGTCAGGTGATGGCTCAGATTATTTCTAAGATACAATGTGACTTCTCATCCGAGTCCCCAGGCACTTTTTGCCCTTCTCCTATGCACCATCACATTCACTTTGTATAATGATTTTCTAGTTTAGGATCATGGATATGTTCTTAAGGTTCCTTGAGTTCTCATTAGATTAAGGACACTAAGACCTTTGGTTTCAGGTTAAAGATGTGGAGGCTGAAGTGGGAGGATCCCACTGAGGCCAGGAGTTCCAGGGCAGCACAAGTAACTCAACAAGACCCTGTCTCTACCAAAAAAAAAAAAAATTACCTTGATGTTGTGGTACCTGCCTGCACTCCCAGCTACTTGGGAGGCTGAGTCAGAGGATCACTTGAGCGTAGAGTTTGAAGTTTCAGTGAGCTAAGATTGTGCTGCTATATACTAGTACTAGCCTGGGTGAAAGAACAAGACCCTGCCCCCCCCCAAAAAAAGCCTGTTCTGGAATGTTGGGATATCTAATTATGATATCAGAGTCTACCCACACAGCCACCATCTTGCCCCCATCCTTATTTATGTGTGAATTTCTGATGAGTTGGAGCCAGATAAACCTCACTATAGAGAAAAATACAGACACAGACCTAGTGCAGAAAAGACATGACAGCATCAGGTGACGTCAAATGACTTGACATTGTCAGCAGATATTTCGGGTCAGCAGATATTTCCAGACTCCTTATGTGAATATAGTTCATCTGAATTTTACTATGGAGTAATTTTGTGTTTATTTGTAAATTTGTTTTGGTTTCCGTAAGTATAAAAGTGCTAAAGGGAGTTTATGCTGAGTTTTATGTTTGTTGTAAAAGAATATTATAAGGCTGGGTGCTGTGGCTCATGCCTGTAAACTTAGCACTCTGGGAGGCCGAGGCAGGTAGATTGCCTGAGCTCACAGGTTGGAGACCAGACTGAGCCAGAGCGAGACCTTGTCTCTAAAAATAGCCAGGTGTTGTGGTGGGCACCTATATTCCCAGCTACTTGGGAGGCTGAGGCAAGAGAATGGCTTAAGCCTAAGAGTTTGAGGTTGCCATGAGCTATGATGCCACGGCACTGTACCAAGAGTGACAAAATTAGACTCTGTCTGAAAAAAAAAAAAAAAGAAAGAACATTGTAATACACAATTAGATAAAAGTAATTCAGTATAAATTTGAGAATTGAATACAAAATAAATTTAATCAGGGGGATCTGGTGAGACTAGTTTTTCCCTTCAGAGGGAGCCATTTCGTATCTGTGTTTGAAAGACCCCAGTGAAAGAATCTGAGTTCTGTGAGGCTGAGGTTTCTAGTCATACTTGTGTCATTCATGGCTCTTTTTGATGTATTGAACATTTTAGAAATATTAATAATAGTTGAGGTGAAGTGTTAGTTGACCTCACTGGTTTTCTGCCTTGAGAGCCTGTTTGTTTAGACCTTGGTAGGTGATTTGGAGAACTTGGAAACATTCCCAAGGAGAGCAACAAAAACTATGGATAGTTTTGGGAAAGATACTTTACAAAGGAGCAGGTGTGCATTGTCACACTTGTTTTTCTGTGCAACCAACACTTAGTGTCCATACTAATGAAAGGGAGTCCTCTGGTTCTTATTTTTGAAGTAAGTAATAAAATTTTCTTATTGATAGTTGCATGATCTAAACACTTGCCAGAATTTCAGCTAACAGCAGCTAACAGCAGCCTGAAGCTTATATGCCATAGGTGACTCACCTGCCCAAGGGCCATGGAGGCTTCAGTGCAGCTAAAAGTTAGCTGTAAGCTTGGACCTCAGTGACTACCCAGACCATTTGTCCTATTGCTGAATAAATTGCTCACTCATTTATTAGCTTTTCATTATGAAATTTTAAGATCTACAGAAGTGGAGAGAATCGAATAGTGAGCCCCCATGCTATACATACCCACCACCAGCTTTACAGTCGGCAACTCATGACCCTCATGTGTCCTCTGTTCTGCTGGTCGCTTCCCCAGCCCATGCTAATTTCAAAGTGGCACCCAGACATTACATAGTTGCATCTATAAATATTTCTGTGCTATCTCTTAGAGATCCCTGAAGCATCCATTATTACTCTTTGAAAATTAAAAAATCATTCTTTAATATTATCAAATATGCAGTCATTGTTCAAATTTCTAATTGTTTAAAAACATCATAAATATTTTTCCTCTTAAGTTTAATTCTGAATCAGGATTCAAATAAGGATTACACATTGTAATAGGTTACTCTACTATTTATGTCATTTTTATACTACAAGTCCCTTCCTTTTCTTTTCTACTTTTCCTTGCAAATTGTTGGAGAAACTAGGTAACTTGTCCAGTGGAGATATTTATTAATATTTACTTTTGAACAGATAACACATTCATGTAGTATAACAATCAGAAGGTACAATGCGGTAAAGAGTGAAAAACTTACCTCTCAAAAAGCAATGAGTGTTACTAGTATCTTGTGTATTTTTTCAGAGATATTTTATGCATATCCCAGTAAATGTTTTATGTATTCATATCCTTCTTCTCTTTTACTGTTAGCATATTATGCATGTTGTTCTGCTCCTTGCTTAATTTGCTTAATGTGGAATGATGCATTTCAGCAAATTTCAGCATGTATTGTTTGGCATCATATTAACTTTTCTCATGTATCCAATTATGCCATTGCTGCTTCCTGAAAACTAAGGGAAACACAATATTCCTAGGATTGTGTGATTGTTCTGGAGTCTGCAGAGCTGGGAAATGTTCATTTTTTCATTTGTTCAGGAAGCATTTACTAAGCCCTTTCTCTGCTGGATGCTGTGCCAGGCCACTGCCCTATGGATCTTCCCTGGGGCCTGGACACTCCGTGCGCCATTGTCAGCCTCAAGGAGGCTTTCTGCAAGTGCTTGCTGAGTTTCCAGCCCCCCACAGCTTCCTGTATGGCTTTAATTGTATTCACATTGTAGACTTTAGCTTCTGTGCTTCCCTTCTCTGTTCTGATAGTGTAAATAAAGTGCTCATTCTTTCTTGTCAGTGACATTGACAAAGGTACCCTTCTAAATTGTGGGATGATGGAAATGCCAAGTAGATTATAGCCCAGGATATTTTTCCCAATTCAGAAAACATAGTCCCTTTCCCTCAGTCTATCATTAATACCACCCATCAATCTATTGACTGAGTCTACATAGAATATTGGATATTGCACTGAAATTGCAAGAGAAATCATGACTTCGCCACTGATGAGCTTGTAAGAGGAATGCAAATTTCTTGATTCTCTCTTTGAATGGGAAGAGGTCTTATAGAACATCTGTCAATGGGGCTGAAGTGGTCAGGATCCCTCCAGCTCTGAAAGGTCTTTCAGGTGGGCGCCTTGTTTCTCTGTATTTCTAGAGCCTTACCCAGGGCCTGGCATAGAGAGGGCCCCTGACCTCAGTTTCCTTACTTGCATTAGTAATAACTCAGAGAGCTGTTGTTGAGTATTGAACGAAGTAATGTCTGAAGACATACTTTGTAAGTAGTAAATTATGTACTTCGTCTCCACTGTCAACACAAATGCATTTTGTGGCATGTTTAAGGAATAAATGAGGTAATGTATTAAAATCAGAAACACTTGATAAACTGAGGAGCTACATTAATAGAAAAATTTTGGGGGCGGCACCCGTGGCTCATCTAGCAGGGCGCCGACCCCATATACCGAAGGTGGCGGGTTCAAACCCAGCCCGGCCTGAACTGCAAAACAGAAAAATAGCTGGGCGTTGTGGCGGGCGCCTGTAGTCCCAGCTACTCAGGAGGCTGAGGCAAGAGAATCGCCTAAGCCCAGGAGTTGGAGGTTGTTGTGAGCTGTGCGACGCCACAGCACTCTACCGAGGGCGATAAAGTGAGAATCTGTCTCTACAAAAAAAAAAAAAAAAATAGAAACATTTTTATCATCTAGTTTTGTTCCTTCCTTTAAGATATAATGATTGGCTTGATGCCTGTAGCTCAGTGATTAGGGCATCAACCACATACACTGGAGCTGGTGGGTTTTAACCCAGCCTGGGCCTGCTAAACAACTGTGACAACTACAATAAAAAAATAGCCGGGCATAGTGGCGGGTGCCTGTAGTTCCAGCTACTTGGTAGGCTGAGGCAAGAGAATCACTTAAGCCCAAGAGTTTGAGGTTGCTGTGAGCTGTGACGCCATGGCACTCTACCAAGGGCGATGTAGTGAGACTCTGTCTCAATAAATAAATAAATATATATATAATGATTTTAAAATAGTGGTGTCAGAGCCAAAGAGCAGTACTAGATTGTAGGACAACTTGCTTTGTTCCCTAATGTCTGGCTCACAGATTTAATACTTAGTCTGAGTGGCTGGTAGAGAAGCTAATGGTCTAGAGTGGGGGAAGGAAAGTGTGTGTGAGATCCCAACATTATCTGTAGAAGATGCTGCAATTGGGGCTGGTAGTGATTATTCACAGGCACGCCAGAGGCCAGACAAACCACCCTTGAGGACTAGACGTTTGTCTCTAGAATGGGATACGCTAGCCTTGGTGGATGAGTGAAGTGAGTCCCACGTTTGCCTTCCCTGGTAAGCATTGTGTTTATATTACTAATTTCTGTTGTAATACCCAAACACTCTGGTGTAGGGTGCTTCACCTTCACTATCTTACTTACGCCTCACAGCGACTCTTCAAGGAAGGCCTGACTACCCTCATTTAATGGTAAGGAAACTGAATCCCAAGAGGTTAAGAAAGTTGCCCAAAGTCACACAGCAATAGGTTGTAGCTGAGATTCAGGCCATATGTGTCTGTCACCAAGGCCTGCAAGAAGCCTGTCTACCCGGCCATCAGTGCACACCAACATAAAGCGTCTCACTGAAGCAGGAATCTTGGTAATCCCAGTTGTCCCCATCTATTTCCACAAACTTGTCTTCAGAGCATTACAGATATTTGAGGAAGGATTTTGCCATTTTCCTTAGTGTTAAAAAGGAACCTTATTTTATAATTCCACCAACCCCTTGGTTGAGGTTAACCTAAGATTGATGGCATTCAAATTTGTATCAGTTGGAAAACATTGTAGACAATTTGTTGCACTGGATGTTTTAAAGGAGTAGCAGAAATCATGGGTCTTCTCATGGTCTTTTCAGTGTTCATCTGAACACCAGCCATCAATGGGGAGATTCCCATCTATCCTCTCTTTGGGGGCCTTTCTTTCCTTCTACTACCTACAACAGCCTGTTTTCACTTTGAATTATCTTTCATTTGTGAGACAGCAGTTTCTGGAGTAAATCTGTAACTCTTTGAGCCTAGTAAAAATGTTCTTTAGACAAACGGAGAAAGGAGTAAAAGAAATGTGGCATGGGACATACTATCCTCTGAATGATGAGAAGTGGAAACTTTCCTTTTGGGTGGATAATTGTTTGCCCAAATTTTGCAATGTTCTTTAAAATATCCAGATGCTGCTGACAGCCCAGGTCATGTGGAGGTATGGCAGTTATTCATAAAGCCTTTTACTTTTCCACCTAATGTAATAATTTGATAAGAAATTTTTTTATTCAAGGAATCACTGTGGTGATGCTAAATATCAGTCAATTAGTAAATTTTTATAGAGTGCCCATTACATGCTCAAATTCAAATTTGTATAGATTGAAACATGACAATTGAATCAGAAGAGCATAAACCAGAATCCTCCCCCAAAAGAAATTAAAGAGGCCAGCACGGTGGCTCACAGATATAATCCTAGTACTCTGGGAGGCCAAGGCAGGAGGCTTACTTGAGCTCAGGAGTTTGAGACCAGCCTGAGCTATAGTAAGACCCCCATCTCTACCAAAAATAGAAAACTTGGTCAGGTATGGTGGCACGAGCCTGTGGTCCATCTACTCAGGGGGCTGAGGCGGGAGGATTGCGTGAGCCCAGGAGTTTGAGGTTGCTGTGAGCTGTGATGATGCCACTGCACTCTAGCTAGGGCAACAAAGTGAGACTCTGTCTCAAAAAAGAAAGAAAGAAATTAAAGAGATGTGAATCATCACTTAATGTAGAGATGAAATTAGAAAATTTTCTAGTTATGAAAGAGTACTTACAAAATGTGTAGGTAGGGAATGGTATGATTTTTTAGGGCCTGGAGGACCAGCAGTGAAGTTTTTTAATTTTTTTTTAGTTCAACAGTTTGTACAAAACTAGTTGGATGCTCCAGTGGTGAATGACAGTGCTTGCCTAACATAGCCACAAATCAGGTTACCTGTAACTGAGTAAATGTTGTTCACACCCACATTCTCACATCAGTCCCTCAAAAAAACAACATGGTATGCATAGCCCAGTACACACGGCCAAGGCAGCACATGTGTGGCACCACCTTCCAGGCTGACATCTGGAAGAATTTCCCTAGGAAGTGAAGCGCTGAAGCTTTGTTTCTCAATGACTCATTGCCTCTCCTCCCAAACCATCCCTCCTGTCCTAGCTACCCATTCCTGACTGCCTAGCACCCTTGGGCCTTGGCTCAGCTGTGAGCCCCACGATGTCTGTATCCACCCCTCCTTCTCGCCTTCTCTTCTCTTCCATCTCTTCCTGTGGTTCCCCAACTATGAGTTCATCTCCTTCTTTCTGCCTCCTTTGTTTGAATTCCTCTAGTAGTTATAGTTGCTACTTCAGAGTTCAGTATGTAATTATATGTAGATCGGCATATATCCTCTTGTGAATGACGAGTGCAGAACCCACTGAAAGAAGTGTCAGTACCACTGTGGGTAATGTTTTACAAACTAAACCCTCCTTCTGACATTCTACTCCATTCCCCACAAGTACCAAAGGCATCAGCTTCATTCTTACCTCCATGGGGGCTGGACAAGAAGTGTAATAGGTGGCATCCATGAAATAATTAGCCCCAGTGGTGGGGCTGGCTGTGCACCCAGAAAGGATGCCTGTCTCACAATACCTTTCCTTTTATTTTTAACCCAGGGGCCTGAGTGCAAATCTGTCCTCCGTGTTTATCTGCATTTAGCTGGTGGCATTGGTCTTCTAAAACTTGGTCCCGAAGGAATCCATATGACCACCAATCCTGTTGCTCTATGTTGTCAGGAGATGCTGTTTCTACCTACAGAAATAAGTAAAGCATGCCTTAAAATTGTGCGCATATTGTATAATGTTGACCCTAGACCCTTCTCTCAATCTTAAAAGGGCAGAGAGTCCACAATTTTTCCTGCTATCTGTCCCTGTGTTATAAGCTTTGTTGGGAGCAATTGCTCCTAGCCAGCAGAATTTATCATCAGGGGGCACAGAGCTGGGAGAGGCAGGAGAGAGAGAGCTGGCAGAGTAAGTCTCTTTTTGGAGGAGCTGCAGGGATTGGCCAATGTTCAGGTTTCCTCCCAGATCTACTTCTTGAGGCCTGCTATGGTGAAATGCAGGATTGTCAGAGTTATAACAGGCTGCACGTGGTAATGCTTTCATTGCAGGGCCCAAAGCGTGTTAGCCAAGTACTGTGCTCTGATCTGGCACTGGGGGCCTTGGGAAACAGAACGCTGAGGAATGGAGACTCCCAACTATTTTTATTTTCTCATTAACTAAGAGTAGCTACAAGTCATTTTCTGTTAGAGCTCTGGCTGAAATTTTCTTCTTTCCTGCCTTAGTGAGTTCCAGGGGGTTAGTGTTCTTCAGTCAAGGGCTGTGCCACCACACTGCACCCAGGTCCCTTTCCTCCTTCTGGAAGTGTGTTCCAGACATGGGAGAGGAGGGCGGTTCTGTAGTGTTCCCAAGACATGCCCTGGAAGTTTCCTTTGTACAATAATCTGGAGATGCTCTCTTCTCATTGGTTGTACACCTCTCTTAAAAATTCTGGTAAAAGCTCGGCACCCATAGCACAGTGGTTACAGTGCCAGCCACATGTACCGAGGCTGGCAGTTCGAACCCAGCCCGGGCCAGCTAAACAACAATGACAACTGCAACAACAACAACAACAAAACAGCCGGGCACTGTGGCGGGCGCCTGTAGTCCCAGCTACATGGGAGGCTAAGGCAAGAGAATCGCTTAAGCCCAAGAGTTGGAGGTTGCTGTGAGCTGTGAGGTCACAGCACTCTACTGAGGGTGATGCAGTGAGACTCTGTCTCAAAAAAAAAAAAAAAATCTGGTAAACTAGCTACTGGAGTTTGCTGGGTTCTAGTAAACTGAGAGACTTTGCTTTTGCTATTTACAGACAATGTAGTTTTTTTTCTATAATGCAAAGTTTAGAGATGTTAAGTCTTACTTTAAAGGTGTTTGTCCTTTTAGAAAATCCAGAATCTCCACAGAGGAAACACTTGGGTTATGCTATTTTTGTTTGTTCTCAGGTATGGATTGGATGGTTTCCCAGAGGTAAACAGTTTTGTCTGTGATTTTCCTAAGTGCTTACCCATTCTTTCTCTTGCAGAAAGCATTACTCTTCCAGCAGGGCTATTTGAAAATGGGAAGGGCCAGCTTCCCTCTGGTATCTTAGCAGGGGCACGTAAAGTGCTCAATTACATGTACGAGTTTTACTGGTGACTCAGTCTTCAGATATTTTTAGTTTGGTGACTTTTTTTTGTGTAAACTTGTGGGTTAGTAGCCATTCCTGACATTTAAATGTGAGGTCTACGTTTTTCTGCCTTGGGTAACTCCTCTTCCGGGGAACATGAGGCCATTTTCTGAAATTCCAGCAGGTTGAGTGCGTGACTATATGGCTTTGCAGAAGAATATGGTCAAATAAAACTGTTATCACATGAGTTCACACACAAAAAGGCAGTGTCAAGGTTCTAATCTTGAAAGTTGCTATTAAAATTATCTCTGAATTCCTCCACTTCTGCTTTACCAAAACGTGTGGGCCTTCAGACCATCCCTTTGCCTTGTAGGACCTGATTTGTCAGAGGTGGACTAGATCACCAGGAGCCTTTCTCCTTCCTCCTTGCTTTTATCCTCCCTGCCACCAGCCACTTCCAGGTGTGGTGACCTGCTCCTGACCTTTCAGGGTGGCTCCCTTAGCTTGAGTTGCAGAACAAAAGCATCTAGGTACTCAGTGATTAATATTCAAAACTGCATGTCTCTTGGCATCTCTTGAAAACATGATTAGCCCTATTGCCAGGGTTTGCCTGTCACTTCCAGCATGAAGTAGTAGGAGGGGTGTCTTTCAAAACCTGGAGTCCTTGAGCCCTCCCTGGACTCCATCCCGCACAGCTCTCTGTAAGAGGCAGTCCTGAGGCTGCTGGTCGGCATGCTCACTCGTTTAGGAATGATAAAGCTCACCAGCAGTGAGAACAGGGTCCAGATCATCAGGACAGCACTGACAGTATCTCCGAGGCTGTCCCATCCCCACGGCAGTGACTGACTCAGAGGGTGCACAGACGCGTCCCGTCTCGCGGGGGCGTCAGGGCTTTCTCCCTGTAATCTTCTGGGCTTGTTCTCACCCCCTGCCGAAAGGCATTATTTTTTTCTGTGACAGCTCTGACTTCTCTAGTTAAATGGCAGATAAATGAGGGAGAAGCTGACCCTTTCCAACGCTTACTTTCTCCTCAGAGGTGTCATGCTGCCTCCATCTAGGGCTGACTACTTTTATCTAATTTACCACCAAAGGCTGAAAGTTGGGATGACATGTGATGGAAACAGACCATGTTTTTGTGGCAGCATGCTGCAGCCTTATTCTGTCCTTCTCTTGACACCGTCACAGGGTCAATTTGAGGAACAAAGCCTGCCGAAGGCCTGTTGTGCTGGCTGAGGGTTTTACTTCAGAGCATTGAGGTTCGCTAGGAGAGCCAGGCCAGGCAAGGGGGATTTGCCTGCAGCGAAGAGGTGCAAGTGAGGGGCTCTCCATGGGAGGAGAGAGAAGGTTAGGGTTAAAAGAGCGGGGGTGTGTGTCAGGAGAAGGGGGTCCAGCTGCACACTGCCAATGGCCCTTTTTTTTTCTTTTTTTGAGACAGAGTCTCACTTTGTCATGCTTGGTAGAGTGCTGTGGCATCACAGCTCACAGCAACCTCAAACTCCTGGGCTTAAGCCATTCTCTCGCCTCAGCCTCCCAAGTAGCTGGGACCACAGGCGCCGGCCACAATGCCTGGCTATTTTTAGAGATGGGGTCTCGCTCTGGCTCACGCTGGTCTGGAACCTGTGAGCTCAGGCAATCCGCCCGCCTTGGCTTCCCAAGTGCTGGGATTCCAGGCATGAGCCAGCAATGACCCATTTTATCATAGAAACAAAAACAATAATCTTGGAACTATTTATGGAACTTGATGATCACTACTTATTATCCAGTGATTTATTAATGTAACATGCTTCCATTTTAGGAGAATCAAAATGAGTACATCCTGGGATTCGTTTTAAACTCGGAGGAGCTCAGGCAGTTGGTCATCTAGTGGTTTTGTCATTAATGAGCCCTCTCTGTCGGTTAGGAAAGAGTATGTTTTATGGTGATTTCCATCTGTCAGATCAGGTGGCCTACTGAGGCAAAACAGGAGAGAGTTCAGTAGTGGTGATGGTAACAGCTAATATTGTGAGCCACTTACTGTACACATAACATGTTACACATGGTGGCCAGCAGGATTAAGGAGCTTGCCCAGGAACAAACACTGTGGCTGGATTTTACAGCCGTCTCACTGCAGGACTGGAACCTAAACCGAAGCCATGTCTTGAACCAGATTGGATTTGGAACAGAGAAATCCTAGGAGTTTGGTTTGGTTTAGTGTTCTTTAAGAGGAATTTATTTGCCTTGGGACCCACATAAGTGTGGGAACTTGTTACGTTAGTTTCACCAAATCAATAAATATTTTTTATAGAATACAGTTTGTATTGTGCTAACACGTTGTCTATGAATGTTCATGGCAAATAGCTGATCTCCACCTGAACCAATGGGAGCTTGTCTGAGCAACAGGGAGGCTTTCAAAAGCTCCTTCAGGCTCGGCGCCTGTGGCTCAACGGGCTAAGGCGCCAGCCACGTATACCTGAGCTGGCGGGTTCAAATCCAGCCCGGGCCCACCAAACAACAATGACGGCTGCAACCAAAAAATGGCCAGGTGTTGTGGCGGGCACCTGTAGTCCCAGCTACTTGGGAGGCAGAGGCAGGAATTGGAGGTTGCTCTGAGCTATGACGCCACAGCACTCTATCCAGGGTGACAGCTTGTGGCTCTGTCTGAAAAAAATAAATAAATAAATAAAAATAAAAAATAAATAATAATAATTAAAAAAAAGCTCCTTCATCCTCTAAAGCAGGCATCCTCAAACTTTTTAAACAGGGGGCCAATTCAGTGTCCCTCAGACCGTTGGCGGGCCGGACTATAGTTTAAAAAAAAAACAAACTATGAACAAATTCCTATGCACACTGCCCATATCTTATTTGGAAGTAAAAAACAAAACGGGAACAAATACAATTCACGCCAATGCATGTGGCCCACGGGCTGTAGTTTGAGGACCCCTGCAAAAGGAAAGGAGTCGTGAGAGGTAATTCGGGCATGTCCTCTCACAGTTCTAGGAGCTAGAAGTTTGAAAGCAAGGGGTCAGCAAGGTTGGCTCTCCTTGGGCTCTGAGGGAAAGTCTGTTCCCCACCTGTCACCTCGAGTCTGGAGGTGCTGCCTTCCTTGGTATTCCTTGGCTGTAGACACATCACTCTAGTCCAGTGTTGTTCAACTTTTTTATTTCATGCCACACTTAAACTTCTGTGGCACACTTAAATTATGTTGATCCAAAAAAAGAGAGAGAAAATAAAAGGATATACTTATTGTGCTTTGAACTTCTTTTGAAAATTAATGATCTTTAACATGTTTGGTGGCACATGCAAGATCCTCTCACAGCACACCGGTCAACTATTTCTGCTCTAGTCTCCACTTCTGTCTTCACATGGCCTTCTCCTCTGTGCGTCTACTTCTCAGTGTCCAAATTTCTCTCTTTTTACAAGGATACCAGTCATGGGGTCAGGACCTCCGATAACCAGTACGACCTCATTTTAACTTGATTATATCTGCAGAGACCTGTTCCAAATGAGGTCATAGTCACAGGTTCCAGGTAGACATGGATTTTGGGTTTTCTGTGTTTGAGATCTCTGCTCAGTTTGTTCTTTTTTCACTGTAAGTTTTGTATTGTCAGTGAATGTTGATATTCCAAGGCTGGAATCACTAGCCCATGCAGGTGGAGTAAATAAGGTAAAATTATTGGGATAAATGGCACAGCTGAAAATAAATAATTATTTAGTTTATTTGAAGAAAGAACAAAGACCCTGAAGATTGTTAGTTCTTACGAATTTTATTGTATAATGGTCCGTGAAGCAGGCTGGGAAAACAGGGGTCGTTTTCTGTTACAAAGTACAGTGGTAGTTTTTTCCTGTGCTCTTTAGCTAAGGGCTGCAATTCTATCCCTAGAATCTCAGACATTTTGAGCTGAAAGAGACTTTTGATGTCATCTACTTCTAATCTAACCCTCTCTGTCTTTTTTTTTTTTTTTTTGAGACAGAGCCTCAAACTGTTGCCCTGGGTAGAGTGCTATAGCATCACAGCTCACAGCAACCTCCAACTCCTGGGCTTAAGCGATTCTCTTGCTTCAGTCTCACAAGTAGCTGGGACTACAGTTGCCTGCCACAACGCCCAGCTATTTTTTGGTTGTAGTTGTTGTTGTTTGGCAGGCCCCAGGCTGGATTCGAACCCACCAGCTTTGGTGTATGTGGCTGGCGTCTTAGCCGGTTGAGCTACGGCCTCACTCTCTCATTTTACAGATGAGGTCTTTAAGGGTCCAAAAGGTTAAGAGACTTATTCAAGATCACCAGCCAGGAAGGGGCAGAGCAGACACTAGGACCCAGATTTCAGAGCCCCCAGACTGGAGCTTCTTCTAGTGCAGTGGCCCTTTTTCTCTCTGCATCTGTGCCTCCATCTTAAAATAATGCTCTTAGCCAGAGAAGAGCAGTGAGAGCGTGGGAGGCATAGCCCAGGCCTTTACCACCAGGAGAAATACCAGTCAGGCACGTCTTAGAGACCAAGAGCAATACTGAGAGTTCCTCTGATGAATAGATGTTGGGCCTCTGGCAGCACCTTGGGTTCCTTTATTAATGTGGAGGTTACAAGTGGAATTTTGACTACATTAAATCCCAGTCATAAAACGGTTGGGGGGAGGTGTGGGGCCAGTGGCCGAGGAAGGATTGCTACCTGGTAGGCAGGAAGCCCAGCCCATTGCAGAGGCGGAGTGAGGGTTGGGGTGAGGATGGGGAGAGCTTCCTTTTCCTTTTCCGTATACCCAGCCTCTGGCCTTTGTGTGTGACTTGTTTTCCCTGTCTAGGCTACCTGATGTTCATTTTAACTGGATTTCACCTGCCTAGAAAAGAGGGAGTGACACATGAAATGATACAATGAAATCTGAGTTATGTCTAGAACAAGTTCAGAATATTAACATTTAGTGGCAGGTCAGACTTGGAAAGAACGAGTACCATAAAATAAATTGCAGCAAGATAAGTTAAAATGAATGCAAAGAGCTTTATTCTGATAATTCTGAAATTGCCTGATAATTCTTGGTTTAATATACACATATACATACATACATACGTGTGTAAATGTTTGTATGTATATATATATATATATATACACACACACACACTTTACAACACACTTCTAAATTCTATACAGTCATTCCTCTGTATCTGTGGGGGCTTGGTTCTAGGATCCCTGAGGATACCAAAATCCAAGGTTGCTCAATTCCTTCCCAATATGGAGTAGTATTTGCATATCATTTATGTGCTTCCTCCTGTATACTACTTAATAAAATGTAAATGCTATGTAAATAGTTGTTATAGTGTATTGCTTTTTTTTAAAATTGTGTTATTTTTTAATCATTATATTGCTTTTTTTTTTCTTTTAAATATTTCAACCAGGGGGTTGTTTGAATCTGCAGATAAGGAGGGCCAACTGTACTTCATTCACTAAGGCCAGGTTCTTGATGTAGCTTCTCCATAGGTCTGTTCCTGGTTATTTTTTCCCTGGACTAATTATTGTTGACTTTGAGTTTCTAAAGTGCATTTAGCCTTGACATAAACTTCTTTTTTCCTCGGTTAAAAGAGACCTATATAACTGCTATCCTGAAAAATGCTAGGCCTGTAAGAGGTGGTCAGGTCCTTAATCCTGCTGAAATGCAAGGGTGGTATCGCTGGGGACATGTAGGAGAGCTGACCTCCTCCGGACATCAGGTTGGAGCCTTGGATCAAGGCTGCATATCTGGACCCCAATAATTATATATCTCTCATAGGATTGCTTTCTCTGAGTTCAATTGAATTTTAAAAACTTGGCATTTTTCAAGGGTTAAGGAAATTAATTCTCTACTGAATTTGCTATTAAAAAAAGTTGTGGGAGGACATTGTCTGTCACATCACTCAAGGTCCTCTTATATAAAGTCCTGCATTTTTTTAATCATTCCATGGCAGAAAAGGCCTGTTTCTGCTGAGTATCTGTCACGTTTCTGGAAATAAGGGCATAATACATGATAGCTTTCTTTCCATTTTAAAACCATAGGTCTGACTGGGTTTTCCTTTTTCCCCCCCAACAGTCAGAAAGCTCAGATACATTATAAGTTTAATCACCTACATAATTGTTATATATGTTGACATAGGTATTATCCTTGTTCAGGTTTTATTTTTTTTTTTTTGAGTCAGAGCCTCAAGCTGTCACCTTGGATAGAGTGCTGTGGCATCACAGCTCACAGCAACCTCCAATTATTCCTGGGTTAAAGCGAGTCTCCTGCCTCTGCCTCCCAAGTAGCTGGGACTACAGGCATCCGCCACAACGCCTGGCCAGTTTTTGGTTGCAGCCACCATTGTTGTTTGGTTGTTTGGCCCAGGCTGGATTCGAACCCGCCAGCTCAGGTGTACGTGGCTAGTGCCTTAGCCCAAAAATTTCTTCTTAGATTTTCATAGTTGGTATTTTAAAGCTCTTTTTTTTTTCTAATGAGAAAAATATTATCAGCCATTATGAATTTTGGAGAATAGAAAAAAGTGAAATTGCAAATACTATTTAGAACCAGGCAGTGTTTGCATTCATGAAGATCTGGGTTTATAGGATTTCCTCCTTTACCATTAGAAACTGCAGAGTAAAAAGGCTCAAAGTCACAGAGGCTTCAACTATTTATTCTCTCTTGTAAAAGAAGTCCTGAGACAAGCAGTCTAGGTCTGATATGATGGCTCCATTTAGTTGTCAGAGCCTCAGACTTCTGTGTTTCTACTCTGCTGTCTTCTTAATGGAGCCCTTGGAGTGACTTCATGACCCAAGATGGCTCTTGGCGGTGCAGCCATGTTGTCTGCATTCCAGGGGTGCAAGAAGGGAAAAGGGCAGAAGGAGGATTAACTTCCTGCCTTTTAAGAAGCCTTCTTAGAAATCAGACCAGCCCCTCCAGAATCTAGTCACGGGGAGTCACCTGGTTGCAAGGGAGTCTGAGGTACATAGTGTTTTTCGGCTGGGCAAATTTCTCAGGTTTCTGTTACTAAAGATGGAGGGGGCGCTTAAAATTGGGAAGCAAGCAGCAGTCTGCCACGTTTGTGACTCTTCCTTTATGGATACATATTCAGTAAGGGCGTTTTGTTGAAGTCGTCTCAAATAGTTTGTGGGAAGAGTTAAAGTGTAAACACATGTCAATGTAAATATCGACAAATGCAGGGTACTATATCTTGTTCTCCTATGACCTTTGCCACTCTGCTTTTCCATAATTTTTTCTATGACTTCATCATTTATACATGGACTGATAACATTGTTTTTGAATATTCAGTCAATATAGAGTTATCCAAGGTGAGAAGGGACCTTTGATAGTTTTCAGCAACAGTTGCATATTCTGATGCCTACGGGGTCATTCAGGTGCCACAGGTGATTAAACTGGGTCAGGGGTCAGTGTTGAGCACAGTGATAGGGAGTGGTAGAGACTGTGGCCACCTGGGGAGATCGTGGTCTGTCTAAAGAAGGTGGCCTGTTCAGCTCCATTCATTTTCTTGCTGTGTAAGAAGGCTGACTCTGTGTTGCAAATCTCTTGATTTTATTTCAAGAGAAATCAGAGATCTAGCTTTTTATCTGAAATCCCCTGGTGTTTATAACTTGGCAACTAATAAATTCAGTTTTTTAAAATGCCAGCCAAATGCAGCGCCATCCCCTGGGATGCCAATTTAGGATCTTTGATTTGGTCCCTGCCCTGTTTCCCATTTGGCAGCCAAGCTTGGTGAGGTCAGGTGGCCTGAGGCTTTGCTCTTCAGGCCCTTCCTCACCATGGCCCTGTCCTCTGTGACTAATCTGTCTCAGAACATGAGGAGATAATAAAGATTTGAAATTGGGCAAGACGACTTTGATGGTTAATAGATTCTGTCCTTCAGCTGGCTTTTACTTTCTTCTTAAAACAATTTGGTGTGGGGGGCGGCTCCTGTGGCTCAGCGAGTAGGGCGCCAGCCCCATATACCGAAGGTGGCAGGTTCAAGCCCGGCCTTGGCGAACTGCAAAACAAACAAACAAAAAAATAGCCGGGCGCTGTGGTGGGCGCCTGTAGTCCCAGCTACTTGGGAAGCTGAGGCAAGAGAATCGCTTAAGCCCAAGAGATGGAGGTTGCTGTGAGCTGTGACGCCACGGCACTCTACCCAGGGCGATAAAGTGAGACTCTGTCTCTACAAAAAACAAACAAACAAACAAAAAAACAAAACAATTTGGTGTGGTAGAATTAGAAAAAAATGGGGCTTGAATCCCAGCTCTGCTACTTAATAGCTATGTGACTTTGGGCAAGCTGCTGGTGTCTTGTGTTTCCTGTACCATCCATTTTCTTGCCTGCATGCTTCTCTCTCTGTTTTTCCTGTCTTCAAGTAGCATAGTATCGTGGTTAAGAGGATGGTTTCTGGGGCCAGATAGAAATCATGGCTTTTCTGTCTACCAGCTGTGTAACCTTGGGCCTCAGTTTCCTCCTCTGTAAAATGGGGTGATAATAGCATCTACCTCTCAGGGTGTGGGAAGGATTATATGAGTTAGTTTATGTTAAGTTTGAAGAACAGAGCGTGGCACATACATAGTGCTACACCAACATTGGCTATTTCCCCCATATTCTCTTTTTGCTGCTTCTGCTGCTTTGGAAGTCATAAGTCTTTTAGCGGGTTCTCATAAAATTCTCTTAAAGATTCTCATAAAGATTCTGGTCCCCAGGGTCACAGTTAGCACTTTTAGCTCCTGATGTCCCTAAGCAGCCTGAACCAAGACCTGGTAGGCAGTGCAGCCCCCCACCCATTGCTTTGGGTCCTGTTCTATTTCTTGTTTTTTGCTTGTTTGTTTTTGTTTTTGAGATAGGCTTATCTTGAACTCCTGGGCTCATGTGATCCTCTCCCTTAGCCTCCCTTAGTGACTTGAGTGGGTACCTGGCTCAGTACATTGGTTTTGATACCATCTGTGCCCTTTTACTTTTCTCAGCTCATATTTTTCTGTAATTGCTATATGTTTGGAAGAGAACAAATGAGCCAACTAGTTGGACTGTCTTGAGCTAAAGCTTTGCTAAGTTACTTCATTGGTCACCTAGATGATACCTGTCCTATTCGTTCTGAAAATTATGCTATGAGATAAGGAGTAAAGGGTGAGTTTGCTCTAGCCAAGCAGAAAACTTGCCCTGAAAATCAGTGAGCCTTGTTGGCCTTGGTGGATTCACAAAAGCTTCCCCCAGCAGATGCATTCAGATGGCCAGATGGGCTCGGCATCTGTGGCTCAAGTGGCTAAGGCGCCAGCCACGTATACCTGAGCTGGCAGGTTCGAATCCAGCCCGGGCCCGCCGAACAACAATGTCGGCTGCAACCAAAAAATGCCCAGGCGTTGTGGTGGGCGCCTGTAGTCCCAGCTACTTGGGAGGCGGAGGCAGGAGACTTGCTTGAGCCCAGGAGTTGGAGTTTGCTGTGAGCTGTGATGCCATGGCACTCTATCGAGGGTGACAGCTTGAGGCTCTGTCTCAATAAATAAATAAATAAAATGGCCATATGTCCACAATTGTGGCATACGTGTTAATTAAATTGTCTTTTTCCCTAAAGGTTTTAAATATAGAGCAACTTATACTGTGCTATGTTTCAATTAAACTGCTTTTTTCGCATCCTTTAAAAGATCACTATTCAATCTTTTCAGCTTTTACATTAGTTTGAATAAGAGATCTCAGACCAGTCTGACTGTACAACTCTTCAAGGAAAATTCACATTCGCAGTGAGAAGAATAAGTGATATAGGTATGTATTACAAAGACACTTGCTTTTGCTTTTCTTCTCTGTCTCTCCCTGTGTTAGGAAACTGAATAGGACTGGGAAGGGAAGGACCCGTGTGTTTTATTTTTTTAGTTCATTAAGTCTACTCGAGGCCAACGAGTAAACTGGTAAAACCACCTACTGCATTGCCATGTTGTCTTTCCAGAAGAGGCAACAAGGAATTACCAGCACATAGAGAAACTTTGGAATTTCTGATGGATTTTAGTTTTGGCCCTCTGCTATGTTAAAAAGCTGCCTCATCTTGGCTCTTTTTTAAAAAACTGTTTGATTGGTGTTTGTGTGTCATGGCTGCAGAAAGGTGAGGAATGGAAGATGCAGGTTAAACTCATCCAGCATCTTAGTGTGGTGCTGTGTACAGTTTTAGGCCACAAACCCCTTTGAGAATCTGATTAAAAGGCCCTAGAGGGCGGCTCCTGTGGATCATCGGGTTGGGCGCTGGCCCCATACACCAAAGGTGGCAGGTTCAAACCTGGCCTCGGCCGAACTGCAAAACAGAAAAATAGCCAGGTGTTGTGGTGGGTGCCTGTAGTCCCAGCTACTCGGGAGGCTGAGGCAAGAGAATTGCCTAAGCCCAGGAGTTGTAGGTTGCTGTGAGCTGTGTGACGCCACGGCACTCTACCGAGGGCAATAAAGTGAGACTCTGTCTCTACAAAAAAAAAGGCGCTAGAATCCCATAGGGGACCCACAGACCCCAAGTTAAGGATCCTTGTTTTGGGGAGTTGTAGACACCAGAAGTTAAGTTGTTTGTTTGTTTTGTTTAGACAGAGTCTCACTATGTCACCCTCAGTAGAGTGCTGTGCTGTCACTGCTCACAGCAACCTCTAACTCTTAGGCTTAAACGATTCTCTTGCCTCAGCCTCCCAAGTAACTGGGACTACAAGTGCCTTCCACAACGCCTAGCTATTTTTTTAGTTATAGTTGTCATTGTTGTTTGGCAGGCCCAGGCTGGGTTCGAACCCTCCAGCTCCGGTGTATGTGGCTGGGGCCTCAATCACTGAGCTACAGGCGCCAAACCATCAGAAGTTAAGTTTTAAGAAAACCATTTGCTCATGAAAGTTCAGCATAGCTGAGAGTGTATTCTGAGGTTTGGCTTTGATCTGAAATTGTGTCAGGTAAAGGTTTTTTGGTTGTTTGTTTTGTTTTGTTTTTTTGAGACAGAGTCTCACTCAGTCCCCCTCAAGTTAGAGTGCAGTGGAGTCATATAGCTCACAGCACCCTCAAATACCTGGACTCAAGCAGTTCTCTTGCCTCAGCCTCCCGAGTAGCTGGGACTACGCATGCCCACCACAACACCCAGCTAGTTTTTCTATTTTTAGTAGAGACAGAGTCTCACTCTGGCTCAAGCTGGTCTTGAATTCCTGAGCTCAGGCAATCCACCCACTGCAGCCTCTCAGAATGCTAAGATTACAGGAGTGAGCCACCGTGCCCAGCCAGGTAAAGTTTTTAAAAATTGTTTTTTTGCCGTGAGGGTGGAGACTAGTTAAGGGCCTGTGAGCTTCAGTTTTTTTTCCTCACAGAGTTGGAACCCTTGCTGGAGATTGTCTGCAGTGGAGTCAGGCCCTTTGTTTGCCAAAGCCACCTCGATTTTAGAAAAGATTTTCTCAGTCCTCTTAGGACTTGCCACGTGCCTCAGGAGAGTTCAATCAGTTTTACCCTAAGCACATTTTTGGAGATTGTTTTGTCCTGCTTCTTCTGTCACCACCACTGGCTAGGAGAGCTAACACCATGACTGTTTCCAGCAGAGGCTACTTGAAACCATTCCAGGGGAAACTGTTGCCATAGCTACCTTGGCTGGGAGAGTTACCATTTTCTCCTTTTTGTTAGCTTGTGTTTTCCCTAATTTTTAAGGTAACAGTGGATGTTCTGTTTTCTGCCCAGCAACTAGGAAAATACTGGGTTTTTGTTGATGTTACTTTTGTTGTCTCTGATGTTTGGGTTTTGTATGTTTGGAGGAGGGGGTGTGTGTGTGTGTGTGTGTGTATGATGTATATAAGGAAAAGCGACTTCAAAAGGTGAACTATTAGGAGAGCTAAAGCCAGAAATACACGCACATATTCGGGGCTCCAGTTTTAAATTTTGGTCTAGTGGTTCAATTTGTCTACTTTTAGCCTCATGTTGGACTAATGGCTACAGTTAGGTAGCTTCTGTAGGCTGAGCTCATGTCGCACTGCCTAAAACCCTCAGGAGGCAGGACCGCTGCAACCTGGGCTGAGTTTGAACTGGACTCAGCACCCAGATGGCTGGGTCAGGCTGAGGTCACTTTATCTCAGCGTGCTCTGAAAATATTAGGGTAAGGCCAGTAGGCAGCAGCCACACCTGCTGGCCCCAGCAGTCTCGTTCCATGTTTCTGTCCAAGGCTGTAAATACAACACTTAACAAACACCTGGTGCTCCAGGTGCAGATTAAGTCTACAGAGAGAATTGATGTGGCCTAGTAACAGAAATCAAAGTGCTAGCCCAGTCCTGCTCCTGCCTATTTTTCTCCTCTCAAAAGGACGCTATTCTCAGCATTTGCTCAGCTTGGAAAAGCTCGTGAGATTATAAAAGAAAATAGCACAGTACTTGGTCTATCAGCACTAAGGACTGTGTGTTTGTGATTGGATGGTTGGTTGCCAGGCCATTAGTGGGTGAGAGGTGCTGATGGCATCTGCCTGGGAGACCCCATGGATGCATCTGGATCATGGCCTGCCATTGCTGGCTTTGTCTCTTAGCAGGACATGCCTCTGTAGTGTGGGGGGGCTCCACTCCTCCTCACTGTGCCTGTAAACCCAGCCGTGTCCCTGTGCTCCCCAGATCAAGATGAATGCCATGCTGGAGACCCCCGAGCTCCCGGCCGTGTTTGATGGGGTGAAGCTGGCCGTAGTAGCTGCCGTGCTGTATGTGATCGTCCGGTGTTTGAACCTGAAGAGCCCCACAGCCCCCCCTGACCTCTACTTCCAGGACTCAGGGCTCTCACGCTTTCTACTCAAGTCCTGTCCTCTGCTGACCAAAGAGTGAGTAGACTTCATGTCCTCTGTGTGCCCACCTGCTAATCTATTTGGCTTTGTGTAAAGTTCAAAGAAAATCTTCTCACATTGCATCCTTCAGGCATCAATGGTGTTAAAATAGCCACAGTCTTGATAGCAGTCTGGTGTTTGAATCCTGGAAGGCAAGAGAGAATCAGATCTTTGTTGCCTAGAAACATCCCTTCCCCCACAGTATGGTGTCATCATCCATGGCAAGGACTTTGCAGAAAACAGTATCACTTTTAGGTAGATAGAGAAAACTAGGACAATATTCTGTCCTTTTGCAAATGCCCTATTGCCAGTTCTAGGACAGAGAAGCCATCCTGGCTCTAAGTAATTAATAAGCATAAAAGCACAGGCCTATTAGTTGGATATTCTCCATCTACCTTATTAAAAAACACACTGAGGTTAGCTAAGGAAATGCACTTATAGAGAGTGCTTTTGTCCAAGTGAACCAGATTTCGCCGCAGAAGGCCAGAACTGTATTTTGGAGGCAGCAGGGTGGGCCCTGCTTTTGGTAGAAGGAACCATAGCTGTAAAATGAAAAAAATCTGGGCCAGGCACGGTGGCGCACGCCTGTAATGCTAGCACTATGGGAGGCCAAGGTAGGTGGACTGCTTGAGCTCAGGCATTCCAGATCAGCCTGAGTAAGAGCGAGACCCCCTCCTTCCTATCGCTACTAAAAATAGAAAAACTAGCCCAGTGTTGTGGTAGGTACCTACAGTCCCAGCTATTTGTGAGGCTGACACAGGAGGATCGCTTGAGCCCAGGAATTTGAGGTTGCTGTGAGCTATGGCGCCATGGCACTCTACCCAGCATGATGGAGTGAGAGACTCTGTCTCAAAAAAAAGAGAGAGAGAGAGAAAGAGAATCTCCATTCTGTGTCACACATACTATTCTCCAGAGAGGTGGTGTTAAATTTTTCCCTGTTGATGTCTTGTGACTAAGTGTGTCCTCCTCCTAGGGCTCTGTGCAGGCCTCATGCACAAAGCACGCCATGTGCTCCCAGTCAGTCTGGATTCCTCAGTCCTTCGCCATCATTGTTCGTCACTCTGGCGTCTTCATGCTTACTCCCCTCCATCCGTGCCTCCTTCCCCTGCAGCTGCAGACAGCGCCATCTCCCTCAAACCGTCCTCTCAGCACATGACTGGAAGTTTCTGAGACGCATAGTGATAGAAGCTTTTTCCTGGTATCCCCTCTCACCCCCTCGTTCGGTGTTGGCGATACTGGGTGAATGATTTTCTTCTAACAGCAGACAAATGGACAACAGAAACATCTGAAAGTTTGGGTTTTTTCTTTGTCCAGTTGTCTAGTTAATTTTCACGTGCTGTTAGACAAGAGTGAAGAGCTGCCGCCTGGGGCTCTGGGTGTTTTGGGTGTTTGTGTGCGGTTTTCTCATAGTTGTGACAGTGATGCCATAATGCCAGGCCAAGAGAGATGTTGCCTGATAGTGGTAGAGTGCCACGTACCACATTAATGCGATCATATTGAATTTGGAACTGCCTCTACTGAGGGGACATTATATCATAGTAGGCTCTACCACCAGGCATAAGACCAAGGACGTGGTGTTCTCATGGAGTCTCTGCAGTTAAAAATATGCTCTATAAAATAGGGTGAGTGTAGTATCTACATGTTTTGAAAATTGTCCAGCATTTTCCATACTCATATTTTGAATATTTCTTCAATACTTAATTTAAATGATTAATTAGTTTGGACTGGCTCGTGACATATGCACCCAATTCAGATTACATGGATCCGCTAGGCCCAGTTCCTTGGTCATCTCATTTTTAGAGAGCTTTTGAAAACTAAAATATTTCACACTCTGCAAATTTATATGCAGATGAGTGCAAATTGCCACCCAGCTTTGGTTCCTGAGTAATTAGAGGGAGGAAGCCAGAGAAAAGCTGCTATTGGCCATGCTCCGGAAAAGCATCATGTAAGGTTTGATTCCATACAAATTGTTCAAAATGTAAAGGAAAGCTGATTATGGCAGTTTTTACCTCTTCTCCTTCTATTCTTTCTTTTTAAGATAATCAGTAAAGTTCGGGCAGCTCTTATGGCTCAAAGAGTAGGGTGCTGGCCACATATACCGAAGGTGGTGGGTTCTCACCCAGCCCCGGCCAAACTGCAACAAAAAAATAGCCGGAGGGTGATGGGTGGGTCCACACCTAGGGTGCATCTTAGAAGTGTGCAGGTGAAGTTTACTAAATGTAGAGTTTGAACACAATAACTAAGAAAATGCCATGAAGGCTAAGTTAACCAGTTTGGTGAAAATATTTCAGACTATATATGGAATCAGCACATTGTACCCCATGATTGCATTATTGTACACAGCTATGATTTAATAAAAAAACAAAAAAAGCCAGGTGCTGTGGTGGGCACCTGTAGTCCCAGTTACTCTGGAGCCTGAGGCAAGAGAATTGCCTAAGCCCAAAAGTTGGAGGTTGCTGTAAGCTGTAACGCCATGGCACTGTACTAGGGGCGACAAAGCCCCTAAAAAAAAATAAATTAATAAATTTTAAAAAAGATAATCAATAAAGTTCAACAGTTTCTCTTTGTTTTTTTCCCATCCCTGGCATTCTTTCTTGATGAGCAGCCTAAGGTGCTGCCCTGGTGCCATGAACTCTTTTGAGATGTCCCCACCTACTTCCTTTTATGGAGGTGCATCCCTGGCCCCATGTCCTTGGACTTCAAGACTGTGTTTAGAATGTTAGCACCAACCTGAGCCACTGGTATTAGCATGGAGTCCCCAGTTATTGGCCAATTGCCATTCTCTCTCCTGGTAAAGCTTGAACTGGGGAGGGTAGAGATCAGTCTAGAAAAAAGACAGACCTGATGTTGTTTATAAATTAGCTCTGATGTGAAGGGCCAAATTCCTCAGAAACCATTTACTTTCAAAACCTTTGATTACAGGATCAGCCTTCTTAGAGCATGTTAGAACATCACTTAAGCAGCTAAATTCCAAATACCCAGGCACTCTGACTTGAAGATGACAAATGATTAAAGGCCAAAAGAATACATTTCATTCTTCTTCTAACTTTTAACTAACCTCTAATTATTCTCTGTCTGTCTTTCTTTTTTTTTTTTTTTGTTTTTGAGACAGAGTCTCACTTTGTTGCCCTCAGTAGAGTGCTGTAATGTCATAGCTCACAGCAAACTAGAACTCTTGGTCTCCAGGGATCCTCTTGCCTCAGGTTTTCATTTTTAATAGAGACTGGGTCTCACTCTTGCTCAGGCTGGTTTTGAACTCCTGATTACAGGCATGAGCCACCATGCCCAGCCCTGACCTCTGATTTCTGATTATCTAGTTTTAGGAATCAGGATATCCTGTGTTCATGTAGGACATCATGGAAATGTTTTCACATTTCTCTCTTTTTGTCCATGTTACTCTATTTGAAATTTGTTGAATACCTTGCACAGACATTTTACCATTTAATTCTCATATTAACTTTGAGGTTAGAATCATTTTTCTTCTCCTTTTAAGGACAAGGGAATTGGGAATCAGTAGAGAGGGGAACTGAACCCAAACTGGAGTGTGACTTCAGAATCAATCCCCTTATTATCCATTGGAAGTACACAGGGACTTTTCTTGGGGTACAGGTGAAAGAACTGAGGCAGAGAGCAGTAAGAGGCCAGCCAGTAAAGAGGGTCATTAACAGGGCTGGTCCCCTTCTATTCCCACATGACCCTTTTTTCCTTTCTGTCACTCTGTCGAAAACCACTGTCCCCTCATGTTCTTTCTCGGTGTCACATTTCTGTAACAGCCTGCCATGTGTTTGAAGTTAAGGGCAGGAAACATGTCTGTTAGGGGTAAAAGTGCTTCTGCTGGGACTTTGAAGATTTTTTCCTACAAGGAAACCTATTTGCAGCCTTTGCAAGCGCTTATGCAGGCTGGGAAGTTCAGTTAACTGATTTACAACACACTATCGATCTTACCCAGTATTGCTGCCTGCAAACAACCAGTTATTATGATTTAGGTGCAGGGTTAGGACACGTCCTCTTGCCATTCTGGTGTAGAAAAAAAAAGTTGATGAAAGGTAAACATTGAAAGGATGTTACAAGAGTCAGTTTGAAAATCTGTTTTAAGATAATTGACATTGACAAAGATACATTATGAATGACTCTTTTAATGTCTGGGAAAACTCTGCTTCATTGGGATGATTTGTCTCCTGTTCACTTAGCAACGGATCAATATTTACCTAATGATTCAGTTTTTTTCTCAGTAAGTGTTTGCTTTTATTGAAGCAAGCAGACTAAAGCTCTTTTCAGAATTATGAGAAAATCTAGGTGGCGATACAAATCTCTATTTTTTTCTGAATAAAAAATTTAATGCATATTCATTTTTAAAAAATGGAAAACAAAGCATACAGAAATCATCTATAAGTATTACAGCTCTTTTAGAATATGTTTAGTAGGTTTTCTGGTTTTTACTAGAAACCCCCTACATGAAAAAAAAATTATCTATAATTCCCCTATCTAGAGATAATGCACTACTGCTGTTGTGGTGATTATTCCTGTGATTTTTTTCCTTCTGTATATACTTGATGCCCCCCAAAAGTCAGAATGCTATATTACATATTGCTTGGTAGGCTGCTTTAACACTTGGGATGCCGTGAACATTTGCCCACGTATCTTCCAACACTGGATTTGTAACAGCTTCAGAATTCTGTCTTTCATTCAGATTTCCTAATGACTGTTGGCAGAAGTAGTGTAGAAAAAGAATCTTGAGTTGAAGTTTGGACTAGGATACAAACCTGGGTCTTCTGCATCATCTGTGCTCCAGGACAGGCTGGCACTTTCTCGTGCTTTTTAAGTGCTTTTTTAAGCTATCATTTGTATACAGTAAAACACGTAGACCGTACATATACAGGTCAGGACCTTTTGTCTATGTATTCAGCTGTTTAACTACCTCTCCTTTGGGCGTTTATAGGTGTGTCCCCGGTCAGTTCCCTGCCTCTGACGCACCCATTAGTCATAATGCCACCAGAGTTGGCTTCTTCAAGTAGGCCAGCTCCCAAGGCACACTATAGTGTGACCCCAGCCTGTCTGTCAGCCTCATCACTCTTGGCATTTTCTCATTGCTCATGAAGTACCTGTCACTTGGGCTGCTGTTCCCTGGTGACAAGTCCCCTCTCTCCTCTCCTCACCAAAATGTCTCTTATCCTGTAAGAAATACTTAAATGGCATCAATTCTGAGATGCTATTCTCTGTCCTGGACCCACTCCTTTTCATCCAGAATGAGCCCTTCTTCATCTTCCTACCGTGTTTCCCTACCACATGGCTTTTGTGTCCATATAGAACACTTCATCTTGTTTTGTGAAAATTTGCTGCTCTTTTCTTTGTCCCTAGAGTATATTATATGTACTTCACAAATCAAAAGTCACACTCTTGGGGTGATAGAACAGGATTCCTGGCAGTTCCAAATCTCAAGTACAGTGTCATTCTGTGTCTTATTTTCCATAAACAGATGCAGGTGTAAAATCTTCTTTTGCCGAATTGCCATATTCTTCTTTTGCCACTGTCTCAGTGGTGCTCCAGGGAATCAGGTGTACCTTCAGCTTAGACAGAGCTTTGTTTATCTAGGAAGGCTCTACTCTGTCTCTGGAAGAAGATGGATTATGTTTTGTTCTTAAATTAAGGCAGGGCAACCCCAGGCATATGTTTCATGGCAGTGTGCAGCCTTCACCTTTCCCTGCGGGCCAGGCTGAAGTTTGCGTCACCAGGTCCAGGTTGGAAAGTAAAGACAGGCAGCAGGTGCCCTGTCTCGGCAGCCTGCTATTAAAATTTATGTATTCTCCTGTGGGAAGCGAAGCTGCTGCTTTTTTACTCATTCACAGGCTTGTCAGCGTGGGTCGTGGTGTAGCTAAAGATGAAGGCATTTAGGAGAAGTGTGATGAAGTACTTAGCTAACAGACAAGCCTTAAAACAGAGCCCTGGGGTTTTTTCACTGGATGCGGGAGACATCTAGAAGCCCCTGCAGGGTCCAGAAGAGGGAAGCAGTATGCTCAAAGACCACAGTCACGTGTGTGAGTCCTTTCTTCCCCGGAGATACAAAGGTAATAGTTGTCTTCTGCAACCAGCTGTTACCTATACTGATAAGAACTAGATATTATAGTTCTCCATGGGTTTGAGCAATATTTAAAACTTAGGGGTGAGGTCACACCTCAAGCCAGAAATAATAGTCGATTCTCCTACGCCATGATGCCCTCTGTGAACCTTTCCCCTTAAAAGCTGCTTTAGTTGGTCATAAGAGAATGTCAGAAGCCCTGTGGCTTTTCTGTAGATTGTAATGGATTCACCTTCTGTGGTTTTCCCTATTTCTCTCTTCACTCTCCAAAGCACAAGCTCCCAACAAGGATCCCATTGAAATGCTGTTCTCATCATAATCAGTCTGTGTCTTTGGTTTGCTGCCAGTAGTCTTCCATTAGTCTTGTTTAATGAACATTTGAGGATTTATTCCTCTAAGACTTAATTGTTGGGAGGATTTTTAAAAGATCAGCTTTTCAAGCTTTTTCATTATAGAAATTTTCTAGAGGCACTTCTTTCAAAAAAAGGAAAAAAATGGGGTTTCTTCACAACTGTGCTTCCTAATTATTTCCAAGAAGAAAGAAAATCTACTTTTGATTTTTCAAACACTATCCACTCCCTTTCTATTGCTGTCATACATATTTACTTCTTAACTAGAAATATCCATTTTTTTAATCTACCCTAAATAAAAGTCTGGTTTATGTATATACGTACTATATTTATTGATATGCAAGATATGCTATTTTTGTCCTAGTGTACCAAGGAAGTGTATTATTAGAAGTACCCTACAGAAAAGCACTAATTCAAACCTCTCTGCAGTGCAACATAGGTAGTTATTTTCCAGATCTAAAGAGCGTGGGACTCAATGTATAAAATGGCCACTCCTGCCGTTTTCTCCCCTCATTACCGGGCTCTTTACTTACAGTGGCAGCGCCAAAGCAGAAGCTAGAATGGGAGGCTTTGGATTGGTCAATTGATGTTCCTCAGTCTTACATAAAACACTAGTCAAATGCAGCTTCACACACTCCCTTCCATTCAGATCCAGCATAGCTTATTTATAGCGAATTAAAGCTGAAAGGAATTTCATTATCTTGGACTTAAATTCCTCTTAATTCTCTCTTGCACACAAGCATACCAGATCAGATTTAGATCCTTTCCTCGTTGGCTGAACACTAAAGCTTTGTCCTTTTCACAGGATAAACTCCTAATTGCCAAGAGTCTTAATAAACTTATTTTATCAGTTTAAAGAGTTGTGCAAATATTTTTTTAAATGTTTTCAGTGAGCTATTAACAACTGATAAGTGGGTCTGCAGCTCTCTGATAGATTTAGCATGTAGTCACCATACCTTCAGAGCATATGCACCTGAAAACTTACATTTTGAGAGAGTTCTTCAAAAATGAAAGACCTAAAACCATCTTTTTTTTTTTTTTTTTTTTTTTGATACAGAGCCTCAAGCTGTCACCCTGGATAGAGTGCCTTGGCATCACAGCTCACAGTAACCTCCAATTCCTGGCTCAAGCGGATCTCCTGCCTCTGCCTCCCAAGTAGCTGGGACTACAGGCGCCTGCCACAACGCCCGGCCATTTTTTGATTGCAGCCGTCATTGTTGTTTGGCAGGCCCGGGCTAGATTCAAACCTGCCAGCTCAGGTGTACATGGCTGGCGCTTTAGCCCGTAGAGCCACAGGCGCCAAGCCTAAAACCATCTTTACTGAGGCTGAGCATAGAGACTTAGCCTCAGTGGGGTTAGGCTTTCATGTGACTTCATCTTAAAATTGCTTGTGTTCCTGATGAAATGGCCCAAACAAAAACAGTCAAGGTGAACTGGGACACTGGCTTCCATTACTAGGCCGACCAAACATTCTAGGACTGACAAGACTGACAGGTTTCCTGGGACTTTTTCAGTGTTAATGCTGGGGAAGTCTGAGGTGAACAGGGATGAGTTGGTTACCTTCTCTAATACTCACTGCCTTCTGCCATCAGAAGGTGAAGTGTTTTATGGATGGGTATATAACTTAGAGGGAGGTGTGTAATTTGCCAATGACCAGGTTTAATTTAACTCTTGGATGTTGCCCAGCTGAGCTGGCCCTGTCCTTGCACGGTCATTCACTAGCCTCACTAGCATGAAAGTGCTGTCATCTTTGACTCCAGCTGAGTCTGCAAAATTCATCCACTTTCTCTAACTTAAATACAGATTGCAGCTTCTTGTTAGAGAATGTGTGCCTTTTAGTAGGAATACTGAACGACCTAAAAGTTTCGGAATCCAAAATACTCAAGACTCTCTCAATTTAGTTCATATGGAAAAAGCCTCACCTCTCACTTGCCATGTGCTCTTCAAAGCAGTCAGTTCTAGTTTTCAAATAGTTATGACCCTCACACTGCCCTATTCATCATGTCTGGATTTACTCTTCAGGGCTGTACTATGTCTTCAAAAAAGCAAAAGAAACTGATGCCACAAATGATTCTATTACATGATATCAAACCCAGCACATGTGGTTAGATAAGTGGGCTTTGTCCCACAGGTAAGGTCCTGTTGCTAAGTCACCCCTATTTCAGCCTTTCCCAGACTAGGCGCCAGGGTCCACCTTGGTTTAATCAATCATCCTCAGCTTCTAACTTGATTCAGGCTACTTACTTAACTTTTATGAAATTGGATCCACTTTTATGGTCCTCTTCAATATATAGTTGACTGATAATTGCTACAATATCTAGGAGCAGGAAATGGACCTCGTTTTCTAGAAAGTCTAACATTTCTAAGTATAGCCAACTTTTTTTTTTTTTTTTTTGAGACAGAGCCTCAAGCTGTCACCCTGGATAGAGTGCCTTGGCATCACAGCTCACAGCAACCTCCAATTCCTGGGCTCAAGCGAGTCTCTTGCCTCCACCTCCCAAGTAGCTGGGACAACAGGTGCCCGCCACAATGCCCGGCCATTTTTTGGTTGCAGCCGTCATTGTTGTTTGGTGGGCACAGGCTGGATTCGAACCCGCCAGCTCAGGTGTACGAGGCTGGCGCCTTAGCCTGTTGAGCCACAGGCGCCAAGCCAGTATAGCCAACTTTTATCAGCTTCTCATTTTACTGGTCCTGTGAATTCAGAAATTGCCAATTTTTATCCCACATTGTTCTATTTCTCTGTCCACTTCTCAGCATTTCTCCCTTTACTATGATAGGTAGTACATTTTATACTATAAAATAGTATATACTTTATCAGTAGAAGATCATTAAGATAGTAAACTGACTTGTAGCGTATACTAGAGGTCAAAATAGCAAGGTACTGGCACAAAAATAGAGATACAGATCTATGGAATAGAATAGAGAACCTAGAGATAAACCCAGCCATATATCGCCATCTGATCTTTCATATACCAAACAAAAGAATGCACTGGGGAAAAGAATCCCTATTTAATAAATGGTGATGGAGGCCTGGCCTGGTGGCCTGTAATCCTAGCACTCTGAGAGGCCAAGGCAGGTGGTAGCTTGAGCTCAGGAGTTCAAGACCAGCCTGAGCAAGAGTAAGACCCTGTCTCTACTAAAAATAGAAAAACTGAGGCAAAAGGATCTCTTGAGCACAAGAGTTTGAGGTTGCTGTGAGCTGCAATGCCATAGCACTCTACTCAGGGCAACAGAGTGAGACTGTATCTCAAAAAAAAAAAATTAAATAAATAAATAGTGCTGGGAGAACAGGTTAGCCACATGTAGAAGACTGAAATTGGACTTCCACCTCTCAACCATTGATAAAAATTGACTCTTGCTAGATAAAAGATTAAAATTTAAGACATGAAACTAAAAATTCTGGATGAAAGTGAGGGGAAAACCCTTGACAAAATTGGCCTGGGAAAAAATTTTATGAAGAAGAACCCTTGGTAATTATACCAATACCAAAAATAAATAAATATGAGAGGATCAAGCTAAAAAGCTTCTGCACAGCTAAGGGTTGCCACAACTAAAGCAAACAGACAGCCTTCAGAATGGGAGAAGATATTTGCATGCTATGAATTTGATAAAGGGCTGATAACTAGAAGCTACAGAGAATTCAAATTAATTAACAAGAGCAAACAATCCCATTTATAAGTGGGCAAAAGACTTGAACAGAAGCTTCTCTGAAGATGACAGATAAATGGCCAACAAACATATGAAAAAATACTCTTTGTTCCTAATCATCAGAGAAATGCAAATCAAAACCACCCTGAGATACCACTTAACTCTGGTGAAATTAGCCCATATCACAAAGTCCTGAATCTGCATATGCTGGCATGAATGTGGAGAGAAGGGAACACTTTTGCACTGCTGGTAGGATGCAAGCTAATACCTCCTCTATGGGAAAAAGTATGGAGAATTTTCAAAGGACTAAAAGTTGACCTTCCATTTGACCCCTCAATCCCTAGTAACACTAGGTATCTACCCAGAAGAAAAAATTATTTACCACCAGGACATTTGCAGTAGAATGTTTATTGCAGCTAAGTTCACAATTGCCAAGACAAAGAATCAACCCAAGTGTCCATCAACCCATGAACTGTGATATAGGCATACCATGAAGTACTATTCAGCCATAAGATGGAGACTTTACATCTTTTGTGTTTACCTGGATGGAGATGAAGTGCATTCTTCTCAGAGAAGTATCACAAGAATGAAAAAAAAAGTATCCAATATACTTAATACTAATATGAAACCAATATATAAACAAGTATAAGGTTATGCAAAAGAAAAACACAAGTCTAGTCTAGCAAAGGGGAGGGGAGAGGCAGGAGAGGAGGACAGAGGGTAATTGGCAGGTTCTCACCTAATGTGCACAATGCGCGCTGGATCAAGGGCTTAACTACAACTTGAGAAATGGAAACCTTTCTACCTTAGAACTGGAAACATAGTAACCTAAACAGTTGTACCTCATATTAATCTGAAATTTAAAAAAAAAAAGAAAAAGAACTGACTGCAGTTCACACTTCATCTCAGTCTGAGTAGCAGTGACTGCCTGTGGAAGCCCCGACCCGCGCAGCAGCATCGAGAAGACCTTCCGTGCACATGGAATCTATTGGGGACCTGAGCTTCAGAGTCAGAATCTATTAGGTGGTATAAAAACTATTTACTCAGGTACGTGTTGTTATGGGCTTATAAGGAAATCTACCCCTCTGTGAAATTCTAGGAAGCTGTTACTCATACAGAAAGATATAGTCCTTGAACACTTGATCTTATGCGTGACCGAATGAGATGCCATTGCTGCTGCTACCCTAATGGCTGTGGCCCAGCTAAGAAATGCTCTCTCCCAAGGGCTGGGCACTCCTGAGGCTCTTTATCTGCCTGAGGTAACTGCCTGCAATATGGTATCATGGTGAACCAGGGATGAGTCAGCCCCAGGCAGCTTGAAACCACCCTCACTCTCCCCTGATGTCAGTTTCTAATCATAGAGTGTGGGCTCTGGGTCAGCATGGGTTCACAGCGTCCAGCCAGGCAGCTTAACTTCTAAGGCAATCATTATAAGAGTCTGTAATCCAGCTTGGCACCTGTAGCTCAGTGGTTAGGGTGCCAGCCACATACACCAGAGCTGGTGGGTTCAAATCCAGCCCAGGCCTGCCAAACCACAATGAGAACTACAACCAAAAAATAGCCGAGCATTAAGGCAGGCACCTGTAGTCCCAGTTACTTGGGAGGCTGAGGCAAAAGAATCGCTTAAGCCCAAGAGTTGAAGGTTGCTGTGAGCTGTGATGCCATAGCACTGTACCCAGGGTAACAGCTTGAGACTCTGTCTTAAAAAAATAAAAATAAAAAGAGTCTGTAATCCAAAACATTTGGGAAACCTCACCTGGAGGTCATTGGTTGATCCAGAACCATCTGTAGTCTCTCAGCAAGGGAGAAGCTCATGAGAAGCAGTAGGTTATCTGTTTTTTCATCTTTTCTTCTGCCATGGCCACAACCGACCTGTCTTTCTGTGACATACAGCCCCAGATTCCCCTGCTGGCAAGACCTCAAACTAGTATTGTCAGCCAGATCACAAAAGCTTAAACAGTAATTCCTTATTAATGCGAAGTGAGAAACCTCATAAATATTTTTTAGTTTTTTTTTTTTTTTTTGAGACAGAGCCTCAAGCTGTCACCCTGGATAGAGTGCTGTGACATCCACAGCTCACAGCAACCTCCAGTTCCTGGGCTCAAGCGAGTCTTCTGCCTCCATCTCCCAAGTAGCTGGGACTACAGGCACCCGCCACAACGCCCGGCCATTTTTTTGTTGCAGCCGTCATTGTTGTTTGGCGGGCCCGGGGGCTGGATTCGAACCCGCCAGCTCAGGTGTACATGGCT
>CAUYON010125284.1:0-19379 GCA_963573935.1 Arctocebus calabarensis
TGATTCTGACAAACCATTCCTGGTGTGAGAAGGCTGACACTTGTGAGGACCACGATACCTCCACTGAGAATGCAGATGAGCCCAACCATGACCCAAAGTTTGAGCCAATAGTGTCTCTTCCTGAGCAAGAAATTAAAACCCTGGCAGAAGATGAAGAGGAGTTTTTTTTTTGCAGTTTTTGTCCAGAGCTGGGTTTGAACCCACAGCCTCCGGCATATGGGGCCAGTGCCCTACTCCTTTGAGCCACAGGCACCACCCCTGAAGAGGAGCTTTTTAAAATGCGTGCAAAGCTATTCTGGTTTGCTTCTGAGAACACTTCAGAATGGAAGGAACCAGGCACTGATAACATCAAGCTCCTTAAGCACAAGGAGAAAGGGACCTTCCGCCTCCTCATGAGGAGGGACAAGACCCTGAACATCTGCGCCAACCACTACGTCACACTTGATGGAGCTGAAGCCCGAAGCGGGCAGTGACCGTGCCTGGGTCTGGAACCCCCACACCGACTTTGCTGACGAGTGTCCCAAGCCAGAGCTGTTGGCCATCTGCTTCATAAATGTTGAAAATGCACAGAAATTCAAAACAAAGTTTGAAGAAGGCAGGAAAGAGATCAAAGAGAGAGAAAAGAAAGCAGGATCAGGCAAAAACGATAATGCTGAAAAAGTAGCTGAAAAGCTAGAAGCCCTTTCAGTGAAGGAGGAGACCAAGCAGGAAGCTGAGGAAAAACAATAAACCATCTTGTTGGGTGGAGGGAGGGCAATTGGTAGGATCACACCTACAGAGCATCTTAGCAGGGTACTGGTGAAACTTATTAAATGTAGAATATCAGTGTCTTCATATAGTGATTAAGAAAATACCATGAAAGCTATCTCTAACAGTGCGATCTAAATATTTCTGATTGTATATGAAGTAAGCACATTGTGTCCCATGATTGCACCAATGTACACAATTATGATTTAATAAAATTATTAAAAGAAAATAAACTTAAAACCAGATAAATTATCCTCAGATTCTACTCATTTGTGCTCAGGGAAGCAATAATGAAACATCTTGATATTTCATGTTTTCTTAATGATACTCTACTTTTCATTTTAACATTTAATGATTCCATTTGATTTTTGTTCTATCAGAATTATAAGGAAGGAAAAACCTAGTTTTGTACTATTTCTTGACTTAGTAATATTTTCGAATCCCATTCCACTAATGCATCTAAGTTTTTCAATACATTTGATCGCCAGGTTCCTTTATTTTAGGTGTAAGATGTATTGACCCTACACTGTTTTCAGATGCATTCAGACATTTTTCTTTAAAAAAAGCCCAGTTATTTTTGCTTTTAACATATTTGAAGTAAAAAGTAAACGTGGGCTGTAAAAGAATATTTTTTCTTTATCTTTCTGACTATCAAATCTGCTCCCATAATTGATTATGCTTCAAAACGTTACTACTTCCAGTTGGAAGAAAGAGAAGAGCTGAGTGTGGAAACATGAATGTTCTTGTGTTTGTCTGTAGCTCTTGACCTTTGTTCCTTAACTGACTTGGTAACAGAAATTTAATTGATGTCAAATTCTTTAAATTTCTGTACAAGAGTAGGGAATTTTCTTTTTCTTTTCTTTTCCTCTCTCTCTCTCTCTTTCTTTTTTTAAAGACAGAATCTCATTTTGTTGCCCTTGTTAGATTGCCAGTGGCCTCACAGCAACCTCACAGCAACTCTTTGGGCCTAAGCGATTCTCTTGCCTCAGCTTCCCAAGTAGCTGGGACTACAGGCGCAGCCACAGTGCCCTGCTTTTTTTTGGTTGTAGTTGTCATTGTTGTTTGGCAGGCCTGGGCTGGATTAAAAATCTGCCAGCTCCAGTGTATGTGGTGCCCTAGCCGCTGAGCTTACAGGCACTGAGCCGAGAGTAGGGAATTTTCTTTGCCATTATACATACTCTGACTTGAGATCGTCTCAGTGACATCCTTAATATCTAAAAACATGAGTATAAATTTGATAATGGATTATTTATTGACAGAAAAATAAAGCAATAAAATTTTATTTAAAATTCAGCATTCAGCAATAAAATAAATCCTATTTTTTTTTTTTTTTTAATAAATCCTACTTTTAACTGAGAGTTCAGAATTAGATTATTGAAATGAAGAGTCAACATACAGCAGGAATTCTTTTTTTGGGGACAGAGATTATGACTCTTTTTGTACATAATAGGTGCTTAATACAAGTTGTCCATTCTTAATCCAAAATTCCTAAATCTGAATTGCTCTAAAGTCCAAAATTTTTGAGCACCAGCCTGACACTACAAGTGGGAGATTCTGCATGGTGTGATGTGATGAACTAAAGTTAAGCACAATCAAAACTTTGTTTCTTTGACATAATTATTGAAAATACTGTATGTGGACTCGGCACCCATAGCTCAGTGGTTATGGTGCAGGCCACATACACCAAGGGTGGCAGGTTTGAACCCGCCCTGGGCCAGCTAAACAACAATGATAACTGCAACAAAAAAATAGCTGGGCAAGTGTAGAGTATAAATGTCTTAACACCATAACTAAGAAAATGCGATGAAGGCTATGTTAACCAGTTTGATGAAAATATTTCAAATGGTATATAAAACCAGCACATTGTATCCCATAATTGCATTAATGTCCACAGCTATGATTTAATTAAAAAAAAAAAAAAGAATGTCCACCCCGACACATGTGGACTTTAGCTTAGGATGTTAAGGGGGCAACCTGGGCTTTTCATCTTCCAAATACCAACATTGCTTGATGTCAGGTACCACAGTTATTATGGAAGTTCTTCCTACTATTGGACGATGGATCTTCTTTCAATACCTGGGAATAAAGGACATAAGTCTGTCTTCCTCAATCAGCGGTACCATACCATTAATTCATAGTTGGTCCCATCAAGGATATCCAGGTGTCACCTTAAGGACACTGGAAGTACCAAGACAAACCTTGACCATACCTTATTGAAAATATTTCCTTATCTAAATAAGAGAAGGGATTTGTTTATCCATCAAAGGGGAGCTGCCAGTAATGGACATTTGATAAAGAAGGACAGGACCAGAGTCTCTATCACAATGGAATTTTGGGTGGATTTACTTTGGATTCCTTGCTAACTCTGATGACAGTGATCATGAGTCAGTTTGTCCTGGACAGTCCAGGTATGTCTCTTTTTATTAATAGTGCCTTTCATTCTCAAAGTAAAATATATGGTAAATTATATGGGTATCCTGGCCCTAACCCTTCAAAAAAAAGAAAAAATAGCTGGGCAAGCTTTAATTGGTGGGCACCTGTAGTCCCAGCTACTTGGGAGGGTGAGACAGGAGAATTGCTTAAGCCCAAGAGTTTGAGGTTGCTGTGAGCTGTGACACCATGGCATTCTCGAGGGTAACATAGTGAGACTCTGTCTCAAAAAAGAAAAAAAAAATTGTATGTGAAACATGAATTGATTGCAGGTTTAAACTTTGGTATCATCCCCAAGATTTGCATATCATACATATATGCAATATCCTAAAATTCTAAACAGTTCACAATCAGAAACACTTCTAGTCTCAAACATTTTGGATAAAGGATAGTTAACCTGTTAATGTGATTCAGGAAAAACACCAAAGTAGAAGGCTTGTGTTAAGGAGTGGTTAGCTTTAACTTTGTTATTATCATCGGTGATCTTAGCAAGTTACTTTATGCTTCTGCATTTGACTTTTCAAATCTACAAAATAGAAAAGCTAGACTAGCTATTCAGCATCTTTTCTAGTTCTGAAATTCTGTCATTCAGAATTGTAAGTTGATTACCCAAGAGACTGTCACAAACTGGTCAACGTAGGGAATGAGGCCAACTGTTCTGACACATACATGTGGTATGTGTCCAGTCTGTGAAGAAGGAGGTGTCACTGCAGGGAAGTGGTGGGTCCTATTGTATGAGATGACTATTTTTAAACTTTCTTCTCTATTACATCAAACTGACAGTAAAAAAACTTCACCTCTGGCTTACATAAGTCAATCTACAGAACTTCAAGCAAGCTTCAAGGAAAAGACAGAATTGAAAAATTGGTACCTTTTGAGGAAAAAAAATATGTATTCTGTCCTTCTTTATCAAATGTCCATTACTGGCAACTCCCCTTTGATGGATAAACAAATACCTTCTCTTATTTAGATAAGGAAATATTTTCAATAAGGTATGGTCAAGGTTTGTCTTGGTACAAAGACAAGGATATCCAGGTGTCCTTAAGGTGACACCTGGATATCCTTGATGGGACCAACTATGAGGAATATGGAGGTCCTATTGTATTTTTCAAAATCCAAGCATTACTTTATGTATATATTTGTTGAATATATTTATTCTAAATATATAAAAATACATATTTTTTTCCTCAAAAGGTACCAATTTTTCAATTCTGTCTTTTCCTTGAAGCTTGCTTGAAGTTCTGTAGATTGACTTATGTAAGCCAGAGGTGAAGTTTTTTTTCCTGTCAGTTTGATGTAATAGAGAAGAAAGTTTAAAAATAGTCATCGCATAAAGTCTGGATCAGTTAAAGCAGACCATTACTAACTCGTGGAAAGTATTGCATCTTTGCTCTCAAGCTGATTATTTTAGGTCAAGTGGCCTTTTACTCACCTACAAATGAATCCTAGTTTACATGAAATGCAATCCTAGGACAATTCTGGTATTTATAGCAGATTAACTGTTGGTTTTACACCATGCTTCAGTTCGGAAAGGAGCCCCTTTTATAGGCATGTGCATAGTTTACAGGCCAAGTAGTGCTTTTTCTGCTTTGGGGTCATTTTTTTGTTGTTGAATAAGTGAGAGATCAGCTAAACAGAATTTTGTGATTGGCATTTTTAAGAGTTTTCCAAAATACTGTTAAATTAGTATATTTACAACATAGATGTCTACTTCTTAAGCAAAAGTATATGTTTATACAGCCATAAATTCTTTCTGAATAAGTTTAAAGCCATTAGATATCAAGTGGTAATAGGATATAATATTTTGATATTTAAAACTACTTTAAAATAATTAAGAATTTGGAAAGTTAATGAACTCTTACAGGTACCATATTTTTTTTATTTGTGTGGATAGAATGGATTCTTTAATGGCTATGTGTTTAGTGTATTTCATAAGAATTACACTAGAGAATGGGATACATACCTGACTACTGTCCAAACTTTACCAATGTCCTCTAAGCTCCCATTCCATGGGAAGAACATAATAAATGTTGAAGACTGCATAAGTTAATAATTAATGATTTCTAACCTCAGTGATAAAACTTAGGTTATTGAGCAAAATAATCTCAAAGGCAAATAGCAAATTGTGTCGGGGTCCTGCCCTGAGAGCAGCATCCACTGAGACCTGTGGAAACTGGCAGTGATCAACTGAAGAAATATAGTGGTAGAAGTGATGGTCAAGAGAGACGTAGAGTAGAACTGAAAGTGGGAGCTCAGGGGGCCATTACCGGTCGTGGGATTCCAGCAATGGCCCAGAATGTTTGCTCCACTCTGGTTTTATTGACATTATTTGCCCAGGGTGTAAGATGAGGGAGGGAACAAAGATGTCAGCAGTTTGTCAGGTTGATCATATCAGCTCCTGTTATTGTTAACCTTAAGGGTGGCCTTCAATAATCTGAAATCTGAGCCTTGTATTGGGAGAGCCTCCTGCTTGAGGTCACACACACAGATTTCTAGAGAGGTGTTAAGCTCCACTAGTTCTCTGTGGAGTAAAACTCCTCCGGCGTTAATCTCCTCTGAGGGATTGGTAGGAGGGAGGCATTTTCCTCCCATCACCACCACAGAGGATTTTCCTCTACCATAAGGGATATAAGCTCCTCTGCCTATATCTTAGGGTTCGAGCTACTCCTTTAGTCTCTGCTGCAGACAAATGCAAATCTCCACAATGGGTATCAGCTTTGCCTGTTTAATGGGTAGGAAATGTCCTAGAAGATGTATCTTTTCTAGGACTTGCCATAATCTCTTCTGTGGCCACTACTCTTCTTCAGAGTGCTCACAGACCCAGCAGGGTGTTTGTAATCTGTATCCCCTGTTGGTAGAATTTCAGAAAAGGCAAGAAGCTTGCTAGCAATGGCTAGCTTAAATGTAAACTAGCTGACTTGTCTTTGTTCCAACTCACTCAGCTTACTTTTTAGTTTTTCTCTTTTTCTGGGGGTCCTTTCCTTTGCCAAGAAAGGGGTCCTGGTCCCCATTTTCCCAATAAGTTGTGTGAAGGGTTTGTTTTTATAACAAAGATAATTTGTCCAGCTTCTAGAATGTTTCTTATATTTCATCTAGAGAAGCCCTATGAACTAGGTGGTATTATTATTTTCTTTTTCCTTTCCTTAGGCTAGGGAGCTAAGGCTCAAAGACTAAGTGTTGTAATTATCCCAAAGCTGAGTCACTTGACTCCAAATCTCCAATTTAGTTTGGTTACACATATATGCTATCACAATAGGAGCATGAGAAATGTATACATGCCATCAATTCCGCGTCTGCCAACACCCCCACCCCCCGGCCCCACCTCCCATGATGAAAGACAGTATCCCAAGATGTGGCCTTTGGAGTAAGCCGACGTGACCTCCCATCTGTAATTGGTCCTGGGCATCCCAAAGGCTCTTAATCATCTCTATATCTTAGCCAGACGACTGGTGCTAGCTGCCAGCCTGTGGCCCTACTTAAGGCTCCCCCAACTGGGAGCCGCTTAGTGGAATGACTCTAAACCTAAACCATTCCAGACTGGGCTGTGTCTGTTGCTCTTGCTTTTTAACTGGAAACTGAACGTGCTTGTCCAAGCCATCAAAAGAATGCCTTTTTCCCTTGTTAAGCCCAACCACATTATCTTTACTACCAACTCCAGTGTGTACCTATCAGATGTCAAACGTGTCCCAGGTTCTGCAAATTGTTCGAGGCCCTGTTGTGCAGCCAGCTTGCACGGGTGCTATAGTCTAACAGCACATTAGGCATATGACTGCCAAAAGGAGAAGTGTGGATAATAAGTACTTAGATTATTGTGGGCTGGACTCATGGTGGACTTTTTATTCACCTTAATTTTCATCAATGCTATAAGTGACAATGTAAATTTTTATTATGTTTGAAATAGTATATTGGTTTGGGTTTCTCAGAAAGGAGATTAAAATACAGTTACGTTTAGTACTAATTGCTTCATCCTTTAAAGGAAAGTTTTCTTGCAATTTTCTGATACTGAGAACTAGTTTCAGTATATTTTGTTTTGACATAAATAAGGTTTCTGTTTCAAAATAATACTTAACCATGGAGAGAAAACACAGCTTAGGTATATTGCTTGATTTTAAGGAGAGAGAAATAATGCTCACTTGTTATTTATTTTACTTTTCTCCTTGTTTTTTGCCAGGGGTGAAAGCGTGTCTACAAAAAAAAGCATGTGAACGAGAAGAAAAGTATGAAATCCCTGAAGGTCCACAGAGAAGCAGGCTCAACAGAGAACAGCTGGTATTTTTTCTTTTGATGCTACTTTCATTGTTCTTATTATGACTTAATGTTATTACCACCATCAGGAAAAACTTCTCCTGCCCTTTCAACAAGTACAGGTGACTGATTAAAATTTTAATTGTGCTTATTTCAAGCACTTGATTCTGAAAGATGATCATAATGAGCAGTAAAATCCAGAAGGTAATAATTTTATACTGTTAATGGATTTTTGGCATCTTGAACTTTCCCATAAACCTTTCAGAATCTGAGGTAAATCTCAGATACAGGAACTGGCTTGAAGGAAGACTTACAGCTGCTGCTTGGATGTCATTACCATATGTCTTCATGGCCACTTGCTGAAGTTTTAATGGCTAATATGCCATTATCCTGTTGCTATGTATAAGTATATTGGAAGTGACAAAATTTCCATAGAAGGGAATTGTGAAAGTTTTCTCTCCCTGTAGAGCACACAGAAGTGTGTTTCATAGCTATTTGGATCCTGAGATACGGCTTCCACATGGCTTGTGCCTCAGTAAATCCATCTCTGGAACCCTGGAGGCCTTACTCCCACAGTGGCCTTCATGGGGACCTCAGGTTAGTAACACTCACATGTGTAGAGGCCTGAAAGCGTATGTGCAGAACTGAATAGGTTGTGGAAAAGATGTTACTTTAATCATTTAAGTTTAGCCTTCTGAACCTGAAGCATATATCAGATACCCTAGAAATTCTTGGGGCTCTAAGTCCCATCAAATATGCATAAACAACCTGATAGAAGTTTGATGTATTTTTTTTTTTTCTTTTAATACAAAGCACACCTAGAATTTTAGGAAAGTGAAAAAGAACCTAGTTAGTTACTGAATCGTAGGGAAAAAAATTATAATTATGAAACTTGTATTTGCATAATTAATTTCTTGATCCAATTAGTTTTCTTGAAATACAATTTGTCTCAGTACATCATTAAGTTGGTTTTTAACTGCTTGTGACTATTACAGGTTGAGCATCCCTAATATGAAAATCCAAAGTCAGAAACTTTTTGAGTACCAACACATAAATGGAAAATTCCACATATAAGCTCATGTGATGGGTCAGTCAGAACTTTGTTTCATGCACAAAATTATTGAAAATACTGTATAAAATTATCTTCAGGCACTGTGTGAAACACAAATGAATTTTGTGTTTAGAATTGAGTTTCATTCCTATCTGTTATGTGAATGCAAATATTCCAGAATCCGAAAAAATTTGAAATCTAAGATTTACTTCTAGTCCCAGGCATTTCGGATAAGAGATACTCAGCATATACTTTTATTTCCTTCATTCATATGTTTTTATTTAAAACTTACTTAAATTTATCTGTCTTTAACAAGTTCTTTTCTTGTCATTTCAGTTGCCAAAGCTGTTTGATGGATGCTACTTCTATTTGGCGGGAACCTTCAATCACCATCCAAAGGACAACCTTATTAAGCTCATCACTGCAGCTGGGGGCCAACTCCTCAGTAGAAAGCCCAAGCCAGACAGCGATGTGACTCAGACCATCAATACAGTTGCGTACCACGCCAATCCTGATTCTGATCAACGCTGCTGCACACAGTATATCATCTATGAGGATTTATCTAATTATCGCCCAGAAAAGGTTCGCCAGGGCAAAGTCTGGATGGCTCCTTCAAGCTGGTTTATAGACTGTGTGATGTCCTTTGAATTGCTCCCTCTTGACAGCTGAATATTATACCAGATGAACATTTCAAATTAAACTTGCACAGTCTTATTGAACCCAGCCATTGTGCTGTTTTTGATCATTCACGTTTTTTAAAAATAGGTAGTTATTCATATGTTTTTCATTGACCCCCCCAAAAAGTATCTTATCCCAGACTAGGAATTTGCTTTGTGTTTACCATTTAGATGCTGGGATTGTTTTAAGATTTTCCTTTTTAAAATTGGCATGTTTTTTGATTCATCATGTCTTTCTATTCATATTATCAGCTATCAAAGATTATTGAGAGCTTATTGAACAGTTAAGTATACAAATAGTATCATTATGGTTTCAACCTTTTACTATTCTTCGATGAAAATTATTAACACTTGCCATAAGCAAAAGTATTTGCCATTCTTTAGTAGACAGAATATTATCAAATAATTTTACTGGATTTATTGTAATGAAAAAAGAGTACCTGGTTGTCACCATAGGTGTTAAATTCTTCCCCTATCTGTATTTGTTAGCTTACATTTTGTTTATTTTGTTTTTTATAATTCACTTGGGTGTTCCTGCATTTTTACCCTTGTTTTTTATCTTATATAATCATGATTTAAACCTTAACAGCTTTTTATGGTGAAAATCAACACTGGGCTCATAGTAAAATTATCAATCAAATATTAAAAGAAGCATTCTTCTTTCAGTAGACCTTGCTAGGTATTGCTAAAATCTTTGTAAAATCTTTGACATCTTTACACTTTCTTCTTTGTAAAGTTTTTCAAGTTTTTAGATTGGCATGGAGGCAGAAGTTGGCAATTATTTGACTTAAAACCAATTTTTTTTCCAGATCATACAAAAGGCCATAATGATTAAGTGTCAAGGAAGGAGTGGGAAGGGCTTACTCCTAATATCAAACAGTCAAGGCCGTGAGTAATTGGCAGGACACCACACTGGGAATGGCCAGATCTGCGAGGTTACTGTGGTCTGAGTATTCTCACTTGTGAATTGACAAGGATAGATGAGATGATTTTAAAACATTTTTTAAGAAGGAGAATTCTTAAACATTAAGTCCTTCCAAGAAGTAGAATGTACTTAAAATATGAAAGGCTTGGTGAGGGTGACCCTGTGGGGCCTGCCAGGTTGGATCTTCATGAGCCAGAGAGGGCAGCTGGATTACCACTGGAATAGAATATCTCTAATTTTAAAATATCAAGAATATGTGAAGTATGAAATTATTCAACACCTTAAGAAACACTTGAAAGTTTGAGATTCTGTTTATCATTTGAAAATACATTTTATTTAATTTCTTCTTTGGTCTCTTTCATATGAAGAAATATATTGCGAAAATAAACTGTTACACTTTTGACCTTTCAGGGTGAATTAGCTCTGAAATGCTCTCTACAACCAGTAATATATGTGTCCCACATTTCATTATGATGGAGAATGATGAACACTGTAACACCAAACAAATCTGAGGGGTTAGATAACGTCTGGATTAATAATTTAAGGCTCTCTGGGATTTTTGGTTGCCATTTTTTATTCATAGCTGACTTTTAAGTCACTTTCTATTGCTTCATAGGTCACATTCCTAGATAGATTCTTGTGTTTCTTGCATCTGAATTCCTATTTGTAAAACACCTTTGGGGTTTGCTGCTCACTTTTCTTCATTAATTTTCCTAGTTTATCCCTCTTCCTCTTTGTTATCTCCCCCCCACACACATACACACTATTAAGCAGTTTCATTTTTGCTGTCTTTAAATATTTATTTTGATAGTACTTGGTTTATGTTACACTCTTAAAACTTAAGATTGTACTTTATGTATGGATGTACTTGTAATTGTTTTCATTTTTCAATCATAAATTCAAGCTTTTTATTTACCATAAATCATTAAAGTTATTTGTGTTTCCATACATCTGTATCTTCTATGAAATTGGCTTATTCTGTTCTGTTCAAGAATGAGACTTAACGTTATTTGTGAGGAAATTCTTATGACTTAACCAAAACATATCTTTTTGAACACTAACACTTTTTAATTTGAATGGAAATTTATCTAATTTACCTAATATGAGGCACTTTATTACCTTAAATAAATTATTCTATATAGGGTGTAACTTTGACAGTTTGGAATCATCATTGAGGGCGACAATTAGCCAGCAATTCCTCCCTGGTTCCATTAAAGTCAGAGGGGTGGAAGCTTTTCCATCTTATTTCTCACAGCTCCTTCTAGTTCAGCCTACATTTGTCCCTTCTCCTGTTTTCCCTAAAAGTTGCTACTTTATAGCTATTTCTCTGACTCTATTAATGCTTTACTGATTTCTTTCTTAATTTTTTTCTTTTGACTGGCTTAAAAATGGAAAACAGAAAGGAAGTATATTGCAATTATGAGTGAAAAAAGGATAAGTGAGTTGTATGGCTGGGTTTGGTGATTCACCTAAGTGATACTTGAATTTTAGTTGATAGAATGCACTATTTATCTGTCTCAATTTCTTTTGAGTCTGTTCTGTGAATTTGATAGTTAAGTTTCCTCTGCATAGATGAAGGTGAAGGCGGGAAGTTTGTTTTTTCCCCTGGGAATAAGAAGAGTCAGAGGTAGGGGCGAGGTCACATTATCTGTCATTGCCTCCATGGGACAGTGCAGAAAGAGTTAGTTGTATTCTAAAGGTTCAGGGAGCTCATTAGAATCACACATATCTATTTCTGGTTTCTAACTAGAACACATTAAAATGGCAGAAAATAATGCTTATTTTATTTAATAACACAAAGCCACTATTTTGTTTGAAGGTGGATTGAACTAAAATTTGTGATTTTCATGTATGTCTAAGTCAACCCTTTTCAATGATTTGCACATCAAACTACCTAATAAAGACTGAGCAGTTGTTAAGTCTTAATTTTTTTTAAAGTCAACTAGTAAGTCTAATGCCTGCCTAATTAAGGTGCATGATCTCTTATGAATTGGGGATCGTCAAGTATTTGTGTAGCTTCCTGAGACACAAGGTGCAGTATTTGATCCCTGTTGGAATGGTGATGTGAGAGAAACGAGGAAGGCACTGGACTGTTCTGACTTTCAGTTGGCTTAAAGGGTTAATGACTGTCACCCTGGCCCCTGAGGAGGAGTCTCCACAGGCTTAGAAGTTAATCACGACATGGGTTTGTTTCCTGATCCATTGATCCATTACTAGTTTATCTAACCTGTGTCATTTATTACCCGGATGTGAAGATACGTGAAAGCACCGAGCAGTTGTAGGTATTCACAGATCACCTTCAGATTGTTCAGAGATGAATCTAGAGGCAGCTTAGGAGCAGCTGGCACAGCTGTGTCAGCCTGAGTCCTGCTGTCACATCCCGTGCAGACCCTCTGCCTCTTGTCCTCCTGTCTGCCTTTCCTGATCACCTGTGTGGCTAATTTCTCACTGCTGACTTTTCGCCATTCTGTCTGCACTGGGGAAGTTTTCCTATCTATGTAGCATCTCTTGCCCATTCAACTAAAACTTCATTTTGCTTTTATCTCCTGAATGTATTTACTATGATATTGAGACACTTTGGCCTTCACAGGTAAGTCATGTCCCTTAGAAAGCACTGGCCAAACTTCTGTCAGCCTGGACTCCCAAACCCTTCTGCCACTTCTGCATGAGCCCTTAAAAAGAAAGGCAGTTGAGCTTTGAGCGAGTCTTGTTTTTATCAGTTCTACATTCCCTATTTGCCTGTCACCTAAAATAATAGTATTACCTAAATAGTTTGCCATAAATGAAATAAAAGGTCTTTTTCTGAATCTTACTAATATAAACATTTGAGTTTTAACTAACTCTGCTTATGTAAGTACTACATAGTTACTGTGGAAAATTTGAAGTCCAGAAAACACAGTCCCAATATTGTTTGGTGTGGCTTTCATAGTGTAAAAAAATAGATTGAGTGCTGTCCGAAGGGCTTGTATGCCTCCGTTCAGCACAGTCTCTCTTACCCTGCCATTATTAGGTGGGCCTTGGAAGTATTGACTTAATCAACGACTCGGGAATAATAGCTATTAATATCCATCTTTTTTTTATTGCTGTATTCATACTTATTTAAGAATATTTTGGGATGCATAAGTTTTGGCTACATGAATTGCTTTTGTACAGTTTGAGTCAAATTTATCAGCGTACCTGTTAGTGTGCATTGTACCCTTAGGTGCGCATTTATTTATCCCTTCCCTTCTGCCTCCCACCTACTTGCTTTCCATTGAGTTTTACAACCCTATGTGTACACAGGTGTTACCAGTTAATTCCAGTTTAATAGTGAGTACATGTAGTATTTGTTTTCCTCTTCTTTCCAGGCTTCATCTGGAAAAATGGTTTGCATTACCATCCAGGATGTTACAAAGGTATTGGTTCACTTTTTATGGCTGAGTAGTACTCCACGGTATACAGATACCACATTTTATTAATCCACCCATGTAATGATGGGCATATGGATTGATTCCACATCTTTGGAATTGTGCTGCAGTAACTATTCGAGTGCATGTATCTTTCTGATAAAATGATTTTTTTTTTCCTTAAAGCATCCAGCAGTGAGATTGCTAGGTCAATTGGTAGGCCTGTTTTTAGTTCTTTGAGGTGTTTCCATATGACTTTACATGGAGCTTATACTAGTTTGCAGTCCTACCAACAGAGTTCCTTTCTGTCTATATCCATGCCAACATCTGTTGTTTTGGGATTTTTTGATGAAAACTATTCTCATTGGAGTTAAGTGATATCTCCTGTGGTTTTGATTTGCATTTCCCCGATGATTAGAGATGCGAACATTTCTCATATGCTTATTGGCCATTTTTTGTGAATGGGTCCTTTTTCAATCCTTTCCATGTGGCTATTCAATTATCCCAGCACCATTTATTGAAATGGGATTCTTTTCCTGGAAATGCTTTCAATGTTTCAAATGCATTCAGTGTGATGTTGGCTGTGGGTTTATCATATATGGCTTTTGTAATTTTAAGGTATGTTCCATCTATGCTGATTTTGTTAAGGTGTACACATATATTATTGTCTCTTGTCAAGAAGCAGATGGCAATACAAGGGTGGTTTTATATGTGGGTTTTCTGATCTGATGTCTCTGTTCTTATGCCAGTACCATGCTGTTTTTGTCACTATAGCCTTGTAGTATAACTTGAAGTCTGGTAAAACGATGCCTCCTGATTTGTACATTTTGGTTAAGATTGCTGTGGCTATTGGGGCTCCTTTCTGGTTCCATATGAAGGACAGAATTATTTTTTCTAGATTTGTGAAAAATTACATTGGTATTTTAATGGGGATTACATTGAATCTGTAGATTAGGGTAATATAGACATTTTAACAGCATTGATTCTACTGATCCATGAGCAATGATATATTTATCCATTTGTTTATATTCTCTATGATTTCCATCCTCAGTAACTCATAGTTCTCCCTGTGGAGGTCCTTTACCTCCTTTATTAAATACTTTCCTACGCATTTGATTTTCTTTGTTGCTATTATGAAAGGTATTGACTATTTGATTTGATTCTCAGCTTGACTGTTGTTGATGTGCAGGAATGTTATTGATTGGTGAATACTGATTTTATAATGTGAGATGCTGCTGAATTTATTTATCACTGCCAGCAGTCTCTTGGCAAATCATTGGGTTTTCACATAGTTATAAGATGATATTGTCAGCAAAGAATGATAGTTTGACCTCTTCTGCTCTTATTTGGTTACCCTTGATTTCCTTCTCTTGTCTGATTTCTCTGACTAGGACTTCTAGCACTGTATTTGATACAGTGGTGACAGTGGACATCCTTGTCTAGTTTCAGATCTACGTGGGAATGCTTTCAATTTTTCCATATTCAATATGATATTGGCAGTGGGTTTATCATACATGGTTTTTATAATTTTGAGGTATGTTCCATCTGTGCCTATTTTGTTAGGAGTTCTTATAAAAGAGTGCTGAATTTTGTTAACTGTTTTTCCTGTGTCTATTGAGATGGTCATATAGTCGTTGTTTTGCTTATGTTTATGTGGTGAATCACATTTATAGATTCATATATGTTGAAACATTCTTGAAGCCCACTTTGTCATGGTGGTTTATTTTTTGATATTCTTATGCATTTGCTTTATGTTGAGAAATGTTGCATCTGTATTCATAAGGGATATTGGGCTATAGGATTTTTGTTTTGTTGTTGTCGTTTTTGTGTCTATTCCTGGCTTTAGTATCAAGGTGATACTGGCTTTGTAGAACATTTTGGGAAGGATTCCTTCCTTCTCATTGTTATTAATTTCTGCAACATAAGTATCAGTTCCTTTTTGTACATCTGATAAAATTTGGCAATGAAATCAAGTGGTCTGGGACTTTTTTTTTTTCCAGATGGTTTTTTATTGCTGCTTCAATTTTGTTGCTTGATTTTGGTTTATTTAGTAGTTCTATTTCTCCCTGATTGAACCTAAGGAGGTTGTGTATTTCCATGAATTTGTCTATTTCCTCAGCGTTTTCAAGTTTATGTGCATAGAGGTTTTTATAATATTCAGAAATGTTTTCTGTTTCTGTAGTATCAGTTACAATATCTCCTTTTTTATTTCTGATTGGTCTTATTATGATCCTTTCCTGGTTTTGGTTAATTTTGTAGGCGGTTATAATTTTATTTATCTTTTCAGAGAACCAACTTTTTGTTCTGTTAATTTTTTTTTTTTAAGAGACAGAGTCTCACTTTGTTGCCCTTGGTAGAGTGCTGTGGTGTCACAGTTCACAGCAACCTCCAGTGCTTGGACTTATATGATTCTCTTGCCTCAGCCTCCCGAGAGCTGGGACTACAGGTGCCTGCCACAACACCTGGCTATTTTTTGTTGCAGTTTGGCGGGGGCTGGATTTGAACCTGCCACCCTCGGTATATGGGGCCAGTGCCCTACTCACTGAGCCACAGGTGCCACCCCCTGTTTTGTTAATCTTTTATATAATTTTTTTGTTATCAATTCATTTAGTTCTTGTCTGACCTTAGTTATTTTCTTCTGTTGGCTTTGGGATTGGTTTTTTTATCTTTTGATTTTTTGAGAAAATTCATTATGTTGCTGGTTTGTAATTGGAGGCAGGGGGTTTATATAGGCATTTAATGCTATGAATTTTGTCCTTAGGATTGCTTTTGCTGAATCCCACAGATGTTCATAACTTGTGTTCCCTTTGTCATTTAGTTCGAAGAATCTTATAATTTCCATCTTAATTTACTCAATAGTCATTCACTAGTAGGTTAATTTCCATGACTTTGTGTAGAATTGTTTCTATAGGAGATGATTTCTAATTTTGTTAGACTGTTTGATATGATACATAGTGTAATTTCTATATTTTTGAATTTTTTGAGACATGTTTTGTGCCCTAAGATATGGCCAGTCTTGGAGAATGTTCTCTGAGCAGAATGTACATCCTGAAGTTTTGGCATAGAATGTTCTGTAAATGTCTGTTAGGCCTATTTGCTCTATAGTCTTATTTAAGTCCTGCATTGTTTTAATATATTCTCTGCTTAGAGGATGTGTTCAGTTCTGTTAGTGGGGAGTTGAAGTCCCTGACTATTACAATGTGGCTATTTATCACTTTGTTTAGATCTAGTAGCGTTTCCTTATAATGGGTACACCTGTGTTAGTGACCTAAATATTTACAATTATAATTTCTCTTGTTGAATTGTTCCCTTTACCATTATATAGTGACCATCTTTGCCTTTCTTTACTTTTATTACTCTCAAGGCTATGATATCTGATATGAGAATGGCCATACCAACCTTCTTTTGGTTTGTATTTTCATGGAATATTGTTCTCCATCCCCTTACCTTGAGCCTGAATGAATCCTTGTGGATTAGATGTGTTTGCTAAAGATAGCAGGTACTTGGCTTGTATTTTTTTTTTTTTTAATTGATTCAGCCAACCTATGTCTCTTGAGAGGGGAGTTCAGTCCATTCACATTTGTGGAAAGAATTGATAAGTAGGATAGATATCTGTTCATCTTATTGAATAAAACTTTACTGCTTTTTTTTTTTTTTTTTTTTTGTATAGACAGAGTCTAAATTTTTAGCCCTGGGTAGAGTGCCGTGGCGTCACACTGCTCACAGCAACCTCCAGCTCTTGGGCTTAAGTGATTCTCTTGCCTCAGCCTCCCTAGTAGCTGGGACTGCAGGCGCCCGCCACAGCGCCCGGCTACATTAACCCATTTTTTGTCTTGAGTCTCTTTCTGTCATTTTGTTGACTCAGTCTGGAGCCTCCCTATGGTTTTCCTCGACTTGCCTCGCTTCCTCTGTTCATTCTAGTCTCATTTTCCCTCTGCTTTATAAACATGCTTCAGTCAGATTTCTCTTGTTCAGTTTTTTGTTGAAATCCCTTAACTGCTGGTGGGCCCCTATTCTTTGTTACAGATTTGTAACCTTTTTATGTCTTTTTTCCTTTTGAATGGAATTTTGGGCAGGGGGCCATATTAACTTGTGGGCTCAGATCTGGAACTGGAACTTTCTGTAAAGACTATATGCTCTTTGCCTAGAGAACTTATTTAATCACCAAGCCTTCCCTTATGTTGTTTTCACAAATGCTCATTAACAACACCTGCTAGCTCAATGGTTAGGGTACCGGCCACAAACATTGGGGCTGGTGGATTTGAACCTGGCTAGGGCCTCATAAACAACAATAACTACAAAAAAAAGAAAAATAGCTGGGCGTTGTGGTGGGCACCTGTAGTCCCAGCTACTTGGGAGGCTAAGGCAAGAGAATCACTTAACCTCCAAGAGTTTGAGGTTGCTGTGAGATGTGACACCACAGCACTCAATTAGGGCAACATAGTGACACTCTGTCTCAAAAAAAAGCAAAATACAAGAAACTTTTTAGCTCTTCTTCCACTGCTAAGGCTAACTCTCCAAACCAGTATATTTAATTCTTTTTTTGGGGGGGGACAGAGTCTCACTATGTTACCCTCGGTAGAATATGTGGCTTCATAGCTCACAGCAACCTCAAACTCTAGGGCATAAGCGATTCTCTTGCCTCAGCTTCCCAAGTAGCTGGGACTACAGGTACTGGCACAATACCTGGCTTTGTTGTTGTTGTTGTTGTTGTTGCATTTGTCGTTATTCTTCAGCTGGCCTGGGCCAGGTTCGAATCTGCTAGCCTAGGTGTATGTGGCCAGTGCCGTAACCACTATGCTATAGGCACCAAGCCCAGTACATTTAATTCTTACCTGCTCACCTTCTGTAGGATAGATTTTTCCCTAGGAATATTTCGATAGATGTTTTTGGAAATTAGTATTTTGGTCTTACAGAACTGCTGCTAATATCAAAACCTGCTTTCAATAATCTGGGTCTTGAGGCACCTTGCTTTACTTATTGCTCTTTGTATGTTTAGGTACTTTGGATTGATTGCCGAGCTGGGCAGTTTTGTGAGCCTTCGTCTGCATCTTTCAGCTCATCCCTCTCCACAGACCTCAGCTTTGAAGAACAGCGTCTTTGCACTTATATACACTCTTCCTGTTCTCCCCTCACTTATGCTGGAATAAGCAGAGATCCTATCTGTTAGCTTTACTCTACAAGGTCTTCCACTACTGTGTCTGTCTTCCATGTCAGCCCTGGATGCAGCAGCTGCTGCTGCTTGGAGCAGAGATGAAGAAATTGTTCTGCATAAGTGGCTTCCTGAATAATGAGGATCAGAATAAAGCTCTTGGTCAACTTCAGTTTAGTGTGTTTTATAGTCTCACTTTTGTTCTTGTTCCTGTGACTGGAAAGCCTGCCCAGGCCCAGTCATAGAACTTCCTGGTTTTCTCTGCCAGTCACTCTAAAACACAATTCTTTCACTCATTTTGTTCTTTTCCCAGCATATCACCAGAATGTAGTACCAGAATTTACAGAATGCCACTTTCCCCAAGAATTACAATAAATATGGTCCTATAATGAAAACTAGTTAAAGATCTTTTAAACAGTTTTATTTATTGAGACATTCACATACCATACAGTTGACCAAGTTAAAGTGTACAATGTACATTCACAGATATGTGGAACAATCACCACAGTCCCAATTTTAGAATATTTTTATATAGATGAAATCTTTTTAAACATTTTTCATACAACTAAAGATTTTAATTACTGGGGATTCACTGAGGGTACAAGAAACCAGGTGACACTGATTCCATTTGTTAGGTAAAGTCCCTTTTACAATTGTGTCTTGCCTCCAAAAGGTGTGGCACATACCAAGACCTCACCCCTCTCCCTCCTTCCCTCTCTCTGGTCTCCTATTGATTTTTAAGCTATACATTTTTTTTTATTACTTT
>CAUYON010125288.1:0-15119 GCA_963573935.1 Arctocebus calabarensis
AAACAAACAAACAAGTAATTCAGCTACAACGATATTGTTTTTTTTGAGACAGAGCCTCAAGCTGTCACCCTGGATAGAGTGCCGTGGCATCACATCTCACAGCAACCTTCAACCTCCAATTGAGACCTCGCTCAAGCGAGTCTCCTGCCTCTGCCTCCCAAGTAGCTGGGACTACAGGCGCCCACCACAACGCCCGGCCATTTTTTGGGGTTGCAGCCGTCATTGTTGTTTGGTGGGTCCGGGCTGGATTTGAACCCGCCAGCTCAGGTGTACGTGGCTGGCGCCTTAGCCTGATGAGCCACAAACGCCGAGCCCATTATTTCTATTCTATGTTTGTCTGCGTCCTTTGATTTATGGTTCTTTGCATTTAAAATTTCTACTGGTAGATAATGTCTGTTCTACTCCTGAAATAATATTTCAGATGATAAGTTGAACATGCTTCGGGGTTCCACCTATGTAGCTGTTAAAATGTAACATATTTCTCCTTTAGCGTTGTCTGATGGAAGTCGTACTACTTCCCATTTAAATATAAACACTGTAATAGCAAAAATACTTATTATAGAAAAAGCCACTTTCTACTCTACTCTGATATTATATTCATACATGGAGGTTTTTATCCTCAGGCAAAAAGAGTAAACAATTCTTCTGACACAGAGAATGCAATTTAAAGACCATTTAAAATGATTTAACTCTTTTAAATGTTCAGTTTAAATATGAAAGAGGGAAAAACTCATTCCCCAATACTACTATTTTAATTAGGGCAAATTAAGAATTTTGTTCCAGCTATTAGGAAAGAAGTTCCTGTAAATTGGCAATAATGTTTTAACACTTTCTGTCCCCCAAATGAAGCACGTTATTTTATAATAGCCTAGACAATGGGCTAAATTCGCTGCAGCAGCTTCTCTCTGTCTCTTTTTTCCCTCTGTCTCTGCCTCTCACTTTCTCAATCTGGCTCTTTTTTTTAGGGCCACTTAGTCAGCTGCTGCAAGCTGAGCATGCACAAAGGTGTGCATGAAGTAGATGATGTTCTTTCCTTCTGCAGTGAAACGAAGTCCATCAGTGACTTTCAACAGTGTGCTGTAGACTGGCTGCTTGCCATCTGGAAAAACTGACACTTTGCTCCCCTGGGCCCACTGAACGGTGCCGCTGCAAGATAGCATTAGCAGCTGAAGAAAATGGAAATGGGAAATGCAAACTGCTTGACACAAATAAAATGGCACAGCCAGTTTGCTTTTAAAGTAGAGGGAGAAAGAAAAAAGAGGAATTGCTGGCCTTTCAAAGGTTTCATTTAACTTCTTTCCTCAAAGACACTTAAGAGTTCCAGGAAAAGTGAGGCTATTTACATTTTATTGAGTTTCTTATAGGAGCAAACAGAGTTTGCTAATGAGGAGTAATTGAAATTGCTCAGTGCAGGTAAGTATACCAAGGTTCAAAATCATATACAGAACTGCTGGTCATTCATTTTTTCATGTTTACCGCAGTAGATACATGGTAAGCACTTAGATTTTGGCTAATTAACTGACTCATGCACTGCTGTTTTTATCCTTTACTACCAAACGTTAACTTTACGTAAACTTTTCTTTTTCAAACATAGAAATATAATATATATGCATTTCTTTTAAAAATATTTTCAAAATAACAGTTTGCTTATATTTAGAATGTGTGATAAATCCACTGTTTTCTGAAACAAAAAAATTATTTGATAATAAACGTTCTATAAATTACTGTAATATAAGCAGTGCCTAATTTATAGCATTCAGAGTTTGCTTATTATTGGCACTCTGCAAAACCATTCTCATAAATAACAATTGTTTATGTTGTTAAAATTAATCAAATCACCAATTCCCTTTTGAGTCAGTTAAATGCTCTCCACAAATGAAATAGAAATATAATAATACAGTATATGAAATAATATATAATAACAAATAGAGAGTATGGGCATCCCAATGTTAAAAGTACATTATTATTTTATAATGCTTTAAAGTTCATAAGCTAGTTAATATCAGGTTTTAACAAGTATTTGTGTTATTATAAGTGATTAAAATGTATTAACTTCCCCTATGGCCTCATTAAATTATTGTTTAATTTATAGAAAAAAAATAAGAGAAGGTTAAGGTAACTCTCCTAAATTACTTAAAGGACAGACAGAAAACAGGAATCTAAGCTGAGTACTTTGATGGCCAAATCTTAGTTGTTTCTATTAGTTCTATCTTGCTGCTATGCTGTACTCAATTTGCATATAATATTTTACTTGAAGTTTACAACATTATGGTTGTTATCATTCACATTTTCCAGCTGAGGACACAGGAACAGAATGATGACTCTCTCTGCAATTGCACTGTAATAACCACTGAGTGGGAAAAAGCCAAAGGTTCACATGCAATAAACGCACTCTCATTCTTCAGTCTTCCATATTTGTAGGAAAATAAAAACATTAGACAGTTGAGTTATGCTTTAGAAAAGGCTCTCTGGCAATGGCAGGTGAAAGGAAATAGAGATACAAGGTCACTGAGAACGTAGAATCCACTGCATTTGCCAACAGACTGGATGTGTTTCATGAGGGAAAGATTTAAAAATGACTTGCCACAACTGCTAACCTAAGAAAGAAGTATGAAAGAATGGTTAAACAATCCAGGAGTCCATCCACAGTAAGATGAGAAGAAATTGTACAGTTGCCATAACATAAATGTTGATCATATTCTTGGCAAAGGCAACCCCTTTTCAGGACTTAACTGAAATGTTAAAACTTGCCCCCACAACTCAATAACTTAAATTTTTAAAAGGTTAACACTACTGATTATAATGAGCATTGACAAAGAAACCAACACCCTGACATAAATATTTTAGTTCTGCTGCTCATTAGTTTTGTGATCTTTTGTCAATTTCCTTTGCCTTATTGGGTCTTCATTTTTTAACCTATGTAATAAGTATGTGGGCCCTTAGAGATCACATTTGCTGGTATTTTTGCACTGAAAATATTGGAAATTGTTTTGAATTTTGTTTTGTTCTATCTTGTAAAATTTAAAGGTTAAAATAAGGAGATAAAAATTACGTTTTTTAAAGACTGAGAAACTATATTTCTATAAGAGCATAAGGACCTTTAGATATCAAAATATAGGTAGCCACCCTCAAGGTATAAATGTTAAGAGAGTAAAAGAGGTGGCCCCTGTGGCTCAAGGAGTAGAGCTCTGGCCCCACAAGCTGGAGGTGGTGGGTTCAAATGTGGCCCCAGCCAAAAACTGCAAAAAAAAAAACCCAAGAGAGTAAAATAATCTTATGCCCCCAAATATAACCTCAAAGTCTTAGTCACTGGAAGAAACTCTCATATAGAATCATTCATCCTAGTAAAGGTTATGTTAATGAAAAAATTCTGAGGTTAGTAGAGGCAAAATAAGCTCTAACAAATAGAGCTAGAAGATAAAAATTAGACAACAAATTTACTCTAACAACTAGCCAGGAAGCATAGAAAGGGGGGTATTACAGTAGAAAAATGCAAAAATTGAAAGGGAGAGGATAACAAAAACAAAATGCAAGTATTATACAAATTTTCCCAAGGATGGTCATTGAAATATTTAAATCCAGAGAAAAGTGACCTTATTATGTACAAGGGCAGCATTCACTGTAGTCAGTAGCCTTACTGTATTCTTCAGCTTGATGGCCGCTGGCTCTTTTTCCATCTTCTTGCCATTCAACAGCTCCTGAAATTCAGGATGATATTTGAAAGGAAAGTGTTTGAGTACTCTTACTCTCAAAATTCATATTTCAAAACCCTCATTTTGAATGTTAATGGTTTTTGGAGGTGGAGCCTTTGGGAAGTAATCAGGTTTCGATGAGGTCATGAGCTTGGAATTTCCAATGATGAGGTTACTACCTCTGTAAAAAGATGAAGGGACCAGGGCTCACTCACGTGCTCTCTCTCTCTCTCTCTCCCCTGTGAGGATACAATGAGAGTGTAGCCAAGTGTGAACCAGAAGGGGGCCCCGACCCAGTACCCAACTCTCCCGGCACCCTGGTCCGACTTGCAGCCTCCAGAAGGGGAAGAAATGTAGTATTTATTGTTTGAGCCATCTAGCCTGTGGTATTCTGTTAGAGCACCCCAAACTAAGATAAATAAGTAATTCATTTAAATATATTTTGATGCTTAAACTTTAAGTCGCATTTTTCCTAATGTTCTCCCTATTTTCTGTAATTCTGAAGCAAGGGTGAAAGTCACCATGTGTTTGAGAATATTTAGAGATGAAAATTCCATAACTCTTTTAATAATCTCTTACACTAAAGTACTACAATAGAAATAGAAGAGTGTTTGGATTCACATAAACTTAGACTTCATTCTTGACTTCACCAATTAATGACCTTGTAACTTTGGAAACTATAGTAAGTTGTCTGAGACCTAATTTTGTCATCTGAAGTCTAAGGATATTATCTTCTACCCAGAATTCTAATAAAGAATAAACTGAGAAAAAGAAATAAAATAAAATGAACATAGTAGATTCCCTACTCTCTTTGCACTGGAGACAAATTCTTCATGATGACACACAATATTTTCTTATCTTATAGCATTTTTAAATTTCAAAACAAATCTGTGAAACAGATAGATCCTATTTTTCACGTATCCTTTAATTTTTTTTTGCAAATAGCATAAAAAGTAAAAGACAAAGAATCTTATCATTTATCTGAAAAATATTTTCAAAGAAAAATCATTTATTTTTCACATTTTTGACAACTATTGCTTTCTTGAGATTCGCATATATATGTATAGATGGATAAAATGAATTGACTGCCTGCCAGATAGCTGAATGCCTACTGTCTTCCTTTCCTTGTCCTCTATCTCTCCTAGTTATTACTTCTACAAGTGAAGAAGGAAATAGCAAATTAATTTCTGCAAAACTACCCTAATGTCCAGGAACTACGTGCTCTGATGTGACAATTTTCACTCAAAATCTAATCATAATTTTCCAGTTTGGTATAGTATTACATATGTACTTTAATAATTTTGTTAACTAAAACTTTTAGGGTGATTTCTAGTAAAGAATGTCTAATGATTTTATTTATTTATTTTAGAAATTGACTTTATGAATGAAAAGGGGAGCACTCCTTATTCCAAAAAACATTGCACAGTTTATATTAAATAAGAACTTAAATAATTGGCATATTTGGAAATGCAAGAAACTCTAGTGCTTCTTTCTGGAAAATTGTTCCCTTCATCAAGCTCTGTGTGAGTTATATGTCCCATTTTAAAGAATATTTCTAGAAAACCTTTGAATTATTTGCATATTTTACATATGGTCTAGATGAAATATTACTGCTACATAAAGGTTAACCAGTAAAATGTGATCCATTTTGACCTTGGATTCTCTAGTCCACAGCCTTGACTACACACTAAAGTCATCTAAAGAGGTTTTCAAATATTCAAGTTACACCCCGTATAAATTACATCAGAGTCTCTGGGGTTAAGACCTATTTTTAAATCTCTCTTGATGATTCCCTACATACAGCCAAGATTGAGAACCATTAGCTAATTTGACTTTACTTTGCTCACTTCATTTTCTCAACACTGCTTTAATTAGGCAATTACTTCCAGGTCCCTGCTTTAATCAAGAAAAAGAAGCAAAGAAGATATGATCCACTTAACAGGTAGTAGAGAGGCTAGTTCTTAGAGAAGTGAGGTCCACTGTTTGAAAGGTAAGGTCTAGTACTTGGAAAGGTAAGATCTTTGCTAAAATAGGCTATAACTTTATTGTGACTAAAACTTAGCTGCTTAAACATTTAGAAAGCTGGATACACCTTATTGTTCAGCATTTTGTAGGATTAAGTGTGAATTAATCCTACAAACACCAAATTAACAGTCAATGAAAAATATCAAAGTTGATAATACTTTTGTTTATTGCTATGTAATATGTATATGTATTTGTACACATGTTTATATGTATTATATATGATACATTTCTAATATGAATTTGAATACTAAGTCAGTAAATAAATTTTTTTGTGTGTGCTCAATTTTAAAGTACTGGACATTCTGAGATGTCCTGAGTTAGTACTGTATAACTAGTACTAGTCATTTTGAAGCATAACCTCTTAACTTCAGATTAAATCAGTATAGAATTCTTTGATGAAAGGTGGTTTTCACCCAGTTCATCTTTTCCTTAGCCACATCCTAGTCTATTTCTGGCCTTAGATGTGCCGTGGTCATCTCTCCCCAACAGGAAGTTTCCCCATCAGACTGTAACACAAGCTACAAAGACACAGATCGATCAGAGGTCATGGGGAATTTCTTGAAAAAACATTACCCAGACTTGCTCCATTTATGTTCCTGTTTCTCTCAAATCTTCCCCTAACACAGTGGTATAAATACTCATGCCTAGAATAGAAATTATATATTTGAATATAATCACATTCCCTTTCCTTGGGAATAGAATGAACTTGAACTTCTCCAGAGTTTTGAGTTTGCTACTAATTGTATCTTTCTTAGTTGTAAGTCAGTTTCCAAACATATGGGCAGTGAAGAAAGAAAGTGAGGAAAACAACCCAAATATGTAATATATGCCTTTGTGTAATACAAATTAAAACAAAATCCCAGAAAACATTCAAGAAAGGTTAGTTCGCTCTTTCTCATGTAAGGAAATCCTTATGTACCTTTGTTCTTTTAACATAGATTCTTACTTCAATCAGTTTCATCTTCACAAACATAAGTTGAAAAATACACTGTGCTAGAAGGTAAGTATAAATAATAGTACTAATTTCACAACAACAACAAAACTGCCCTTGAGAAGTTTCCAGTGGAGTAATGCACAAGTAATTGTACTTCTTGGTTAAAAGGGAAATTGAAGACAGTTTAAAAACAGTAAAATTTAAAGACAAGGACTATTAAATGAACTGTCTGCAAGGATCAGTGGATTTAAACCATCATGCCTTGGCAAACCTCCTAAATTCTCAAAGGGATGCTGAAGATGTAGAATCCAGGTAGGCATTTATTTTTCATAGGTGCCAAACTTCTCATTTAACATGAATAGAGAAAGCTTTCTCGGTAAAAGTTGAATGTGCCTATAAGTGCCAGACAATTTATAAGATTATGTGAGGAGAGAGCCTGGGTTCTTTCTGTAAGCTTAGCATTTATTAATTTCCTACCACACTAAGAAAAGCCTGTCTTTTCTTACTTATTGCAGGATGACTCAAGGGCAAATTCTATCTTCCTTACTGACAATTTAGTAGGCATTTGGTCAGGAATGGGGACACTAAATGAAGACAGTTCTTTAGTTTGTGAGCAATGCAATCCAACAGAAAATCCTAACATTTTAGTGATGTTTTCTTGTCAAGCACTCACTAGCGGCATTCGAAGTTCAATCACATTTTGAGGTGTATATATATATATATATATATATATATATATATATATATATACACACACACACACACTCGCGCGCGCATATATATGTTTTTAGGACATGAGTTTAGAGTTAACTCACGACCTTCAAAAATGTGCTTTAATTTTATTAAGGAGGAAGGAAGGGAAGGGAATAGAAGAAAAGTGTATTAATTAAAAACAATAACAACAGGCCTGGTGCGGTGGCTAATACCTGTAATCCTAGCACTCTACGAGGCTGAGGCAGGTGGATTGCCAGACCTCACAGGTTTAGGGCCAGTTTGAGCCAGAGCAAGACCTCACCTCTAAAATTAGCTGGGCATCATAGCGGACACCTGTAGTCCCCGCTACTTGGGAGGCTGAGGCAAGAGAATCACTTGAGCCCAAGAGTTTGAGGTTGCTGCTGTGAACTCTACTAAAGGTGACATGAGACTCAGACTTCAAAAACAAAATAAAACAAAACAAAACAACAACAAAATCAAACTGAAAAAGAATCTAGGTTTTAGGAAGAGTTCTGGCTCTCACAAAACATTCTTAAGTCAGTCTCTGATAGTATGTAGAGATTACTTTAAATGATAAATGATCCTGTTTTTTTCTTTTTAGGTGCAAGAAGAAAGATTGAAGTGTGGTTAATATTGAGAGAAAAGCTCTTAGATCCAATGTAAATATTATCTTAACTAAAGAAAAGATAGGCTAAGGAGTAGACTCAGTAATAGCAGATGAAAGCTGTTCTTACCTTAAATTTATGACACTCAGAGGGAAAAATAAAAGACACAAAATATTGTATCATGTTAACAAAAGCTGCATTAATTTCTATTCTTATAACCTTATTCCTCTAGGCAATACATCTATCCCAATATTAATTAGGAGAGTCACATCATGAGAATATCAACGTCATGAGAGTTTTGAGACTAATAGTCTTGAAATAATATAAGACAGTTAATGTTTGCAACACAAAAAATTTAACTAATGAGAAACCATCTCAGTATTGCTCTATAGAAGGTAGTTATTTGCAAGGACATGAAATTCTATATCTTTCCCTTACATTCAAGACCAAGGTTATTACAGAGAAGAAATGTCCTTTGTTATTTCATGGAACTATTCTCTCAGTGCACATGTAATTCTAAAGAACCAAATCTATAGTACCTGCTTTATGAAAGTCTATTTCCAATGGATGTGAACCACTAGAGGAAAGAAGACTATGTTTTGCTTGTTATTTCTAAAAAATGTCATCACATTCCTAAGAACTCTCTGGTTTTGATTTCAGCCCTTCATTTAACTAGCAACCGTAGTGGACATGTATGGTGCATTTCAGCTATAACCGCATGTCCTCCCCGTTCGATACTTGACAGGTCTGAATTTCTCCATAATCTTATGTAGCCAACAGCAGGACCTGTCATCCAAGCAGGGAAACTGTGGGTATTTGAGCTACTATCACAGAGGCCCATTATTTGTCCAGTGACGGAGACTTGTGATAAATGTTTCCGAAATGACATATGAGATGACAGGGGATGAAAATCCCCAAGTCAGAGACCAGAGTTCTTGGGGTCTCCAGAGCAGCATTGTTGTCAGTCAAACCAGAGATGTGCAAAGATGTTTCAACATGGACAGGCCCACAGATCAATTTATTGTCACAGGCCATGAAATGCACTTGTGGCAAAATCAATACAGAATTTCAGGCTCCCTGAAAAAAGGAGCAGAGAGAATTTCATTTACTTTTACTTTGCAAATGTTACCCTTAAATCTAATAAGGAAAAGTACTTTCAGAATTCTCTATAAAGTTGTACAGCAATAACAGTGTCCAAATAGTTAAGAAGTAATCTATGAGGTTGGATAATGAAGTTTGAGAACTTGCCACCATGCACTCATGTTGGCAGCACTGTACAAACAATTTTGTAAGGGATCATGACCTCGGTATATCAGTGGCTCACAGCTCTGTTGGTGTCAACATGGTGAGATCTTGCTGAGTGGCATTCATTTTTGTTGCATGCTTTGTGTACCATCACAGGAATACAGAACTTGAGTTAGAGCAACAAGCAAAAAATTAAATTTGTTTTTAAACTTAGTAAGAGTAGAAGTGAAATCAAGGACTTGTTAGTCCAAGTTTATGGGGAAATGTCATGAAGAAAATAGCCATTTACAAATGGATTCAACGTTTTCTTCAGGGGAGAGCAAATACCACTGAAGAAAAAAGGTTAAAGGGGCCAATACTCAGCATAACTGGCAAAAACATTGAAAAAGTTAGTCAAATTATACATCAAAATGCCTAGCTCTGGGGCACATGCTCATCATCTGACTATGAGAAGCATAGCAGACCAAGTGAACGCCAATAGAGAAACAGAAAATCTTAACTCAAGATGTTAGCATGAGAAAGGTATATGCTAAAATGGTCCCAAGGAAGCTCACTGAATGAAAGCACAAGAGAGTGTAAGTTTGCCAAGACCTTTTGGAGAGACAAGACAGATGTTTTGGGTCATGTTGTTACTGGTGATGAAACATGAGCATACCAATCCAACCCTGAAACAAGCATCAAAGTGCATCATGGAAGTCAGCCAATTCTCCACAAGCAAAAAAGTTCTGTTAGTACAAATCAAGAGTCAAATGATGTTGCTAACATTTTTTGATAACAGAGCGTTTATTCAGGATGAATTTGTGCCACTTGGACTACAAGTTAACCAAGTTTACTATTGGAAATGCTGAAAAGGCTCCATGAAAAAATTGGATTAATAAAAGGATCTGAACTTTTCTCCAACTCATAGGTCTTCCACTATGAAACTGTGCCAGCTCACAGCACATTATGTGTGAGAGAGTTTTCAACCAGTAAACAACCTAATTGAAAACCCTCCCTATTCACCTGATCTGGACTCCACTGACTTTCTTCTTTACCGGAAGATGAATGAAATATTGAAAGGAAGACATACTGATGATATTCAGGACCTCAAGGGTAATGCAACAATGGTTAGTAAAGTTCAAGTATTTTTAACTACTGGAAAATAGTTATATCATCCAAGAAAGCATGGTATTGGAAGTACTTGTGAGAGGAGCCTGCTATTATAATAGTTTGATTAAATATTAACAAAAACTGAAAATAATTACTTAAGGGTTAATATTTACTTGGTCAGGCTCTGTGTTTAGGAATGTGTGTGTGTGTGTTAATTTTTACAAAACCAGTTAGGTAGATACTTTTAATCTTGTCATTTCACAAAAGAAGTAATCAAAGTACAACAGAGTTAAGTAAAGAACAAGGGTGCAAAGCTAAATAACTTTTGAGCTAAAATAGAAAGAAAGGCAACCTAACATGGGGGCACGTGCTCATAAGCGCTGCGGCACTTTGCAACACTCACGCCATTGGGAAAGAAGCCTTGGTCAACTCCTTGGTCAACTATGAGATATGTGTCTGAGCTCAAAGATTTGGGAGATATTACTTATGAAATGATCAGATCTTCTTCTAATGGCATCCGACATCACTTTCAAAAATGTTACTGCAACCACAAGGGTGCCATGTGTTAGCTTTATGAGCTCCTTGAAATTGTTCAAATGCTAACGAAATGAATGAAAGTGTTTTCTAAAGCAAATATTTATGTCTAGGACAAACATTATCATTAACTTAGCTAATTCCAGAAATATTCCAAGCAATTCTCATCCAAGTCTTGACATTTTGTATTTCCCCAAATTAATCACAATGGAAATTACGTTAAAAAAAAAGAGAAAATGAAAAAAGAAAGAAACACTAATTTGCATTATTGTTAATAGCCTTGGCAATGTCTTTCTCTCTGCCTCTCTCTTCCCCATTCCCTCTACCTTCCCTTCTCCGTTCTCTCACATACACACTCCTACCCATGTGATATAAAGTAAGGGTTGATTTGGCAATGCTATACAAGTCCTGTTCCTCAAATTAATCTAATATTGATTTATTATTAAATTACCATACTATTGTCCCTTCCACTTTGAAGCTTACAATGTAATTGTACTTGCTTACTAAATCAAACGCAGTTTTCACAAGGCAGTTTAGAAAACAGATAGATTCGTATCCTACCCAAACCACTCTATCCTCTATAGAGAATTAATGAAGAACCCAATATAAAATACATATTATCCTGTACAAACACAAAGCAATACACCTTTCACAAGGAATCAGCCTGGACTTTGTGGTCAGAAGATAGCCACAAACCAAATCAAACACTATCCCAGCAAGTGTCTTAGGGATGTTAGAATAGTAACACATCAGTTTCCTAACTGTACATACCTCTTCATTCATAGGTCTAGCTTTCTGCTTAATACTGCTATTCCGGCTCAGCACCTGTGGCTCAGTGGGCTAAGGCGCCAGCCACGTACACCTGACCTGGCGGGTTCGAATCCAGCCTGGGCCCGCCAAACAACAATGATGGCTGCAATCAAAAAAAATTATTAAAATAAATAAAATAAAATAAAATAAAAATGGCCAGGTGTTGTGGCGGGCGCCTGTAGTCCCAGCTACTTGGGAGGCGGAGGCAAGAGACTCGCTTGAGCCCAGGAATTGGAGGCTGCTGTGAGCTGTGATGCCATAGCACTCTATCCAGGGTGACAGCTTGAGGTTCTGTCTCAAAAAAAAAAAAAATACTGCTATTCCATTTTTTTTTGTTTTTTTTTTGCAGTTTTTGGCCAGGGCTGGGTTTGAACCTGCCACCTCTGGCATATGGGGCAGGCACCCCTCCCAGCCACAGGCGCTGCTCTGTTATTGCAAATTTTATAGTTCAGGCATTGGACATGTGCCCAGCATTGGACATGTGTCCACGAGAGAAATAGACAGAAAAAAGAAAAAAGGAAAAAAAAAGATGCCTCCAATACAGCTTTCTAGTAACATATGGAGATGAAAGAACACTGATCAGCTGTAATCAAATTTCCATCTCTTGTTTATTAACAAAAGGTTATAGCTAAGTGAAATGTTAAATCCTATATAGCCAAGAACATATTTACTCTAAACAAGTTAAAGGAATAGAAAGTTTAAAATCCTGCTGCTGTTTGTATTCCCAATTCTTTTAAGGCAATATTCAGCTACAGGTATGTTTTACTTTACTTTGTTTCTGTTTCCTCAGGTAACTTGGCAAAGTGCATATATAGAATAAAATCACTAGGGTATGGATCCTTTCAATATCACCATGAACAACGGGGTTCTGGAAAATATAAAGACAAATGTCTGTCTGGATGAAAAATTCTAAATTCTTATTGGAAGGCTGGGTCATATAGGTATCTATATCTCACCCTTAACAAATATGAGGAGATTGCATTTATGCCAATTTGCTTTTATTTTTTCTAGAACTTCAGGTCAAGTTCTCTAGACAGCTCACCCACAGATACCCATGGGTAAGGCAGCATGAAAACTGCCTCTGTGATTTTATTTCAGAGTTTCTTCCTGCAGTGACATAGCAGTCCCCACTGGGCTTGATGTATGCAGCACTTGCCCCCTCATATTGTCTACCTAGGATGACTTTAATTCTCTTCAGGGAGAATTTATTTTAGTTTTTTCCAGGAGGGAAACCCACATTCCTTGCCCATGTTCTTGGATCATTATTAAAAATTTACATTAGTAGAATGAAATATTAATGTAATTGCAGGATCCTCATTGCTCCGACCAAAATAAAATATATTATCAGGATCCGGAAATAGGATCAGTACTAATTTGGTTCAAGGAACAAGTTCAAAGCACAGAAAATTCCTGTTCCTCTTGAAGGATTCATGAGAATCTGTGTGACATTAAGTTCTGATCACCAGGACCAATGATTTTAGTCAAATCCCTTGGAGTCAGAAATTATCTCCAGAAGTATGTAAATATTATATTTCTACATATGTAATAATTAGCCATAAAAATTTATATACATTTATGTGACGTATTTCATATATAAGGTAAGGCAGTTGTCTGTAGCTATGAAATTGGATTCGGCGTCTAGTTAGTTGCAAGCATAGATTCAATAGCATGTGTGATGTGTAACAAACAAAACAAACAAAAATTTAAAGCCGTTACAGTTTCATTCATTTATTCAATATGTGAGATTACTTATCTCAAAAGATAAATGGTAATAAAATATTTTCTATGAATAGAAAGTTGTTGGGCAATGGATAATAAACCTGATGGATATTTTGCCTCCCTTCATGGAGTTTATAGTGTAGAAAGGAAGAGAAACATGTAAGTTACTACAGTGACAGGTGTTAAATTAGAATTCTGAGTTCCAACGGAATAAGTAAAAGTAGAATAAGACCTAAACACATAGTGAAACTACAAAATAGTATAGAAAAGAAGAAAATCTAAACAGTAACAAAATAAAAGTGACATCTGGAGAAGCAACAACAATTAAATTGAGAGGAACCATCCCCAAAGCAACATATATGGTGGATGAAATAGTATCTTCAATGTGCTTCAAGTATAAATGTTTGAAAGCCAATTATTTATAAAATATCCTAAAAACTGAAGGCAAAACAAAAAGAGCGTATATATTTACTACTTGCGTAAATTCAGCTATATAACTACTAAAAACAAATTTTTACAAAAATAAGAATTAAACCCAGAGTGACAAGATGGTGTACAGGAAGCAAAGGTGAGGCAGTTACCAAAATTATGTATGAATTGAATTTACAGGTAACTGGGGAGCAATAAAAACATGAATCTAAAGTACCAAATGAAACCATCATGAAAGAGATGTCTTCCCAGTTATTTTTGGAACAGTTCGAGGAAAGGCAAAATTTAAGTGAAGCTAGTTTTTATTTTAACTTTAGTTTCCTGATAAGGTAAGATTTTCTGAGCCTGAAGACTTATAAAACAGCTTAAAGTTTTCTGTCCAAATGTGAGATGTGATGAAAAGGTCACATATAAGGTCTGTCGTTCTTCACAAGAAGCGTACAATGTTAGCAAACTTTAGATTTAATTCAGTTATGTGGGATAGAGAATCGTAGTCACTGAGGGATTGAAGGCAACATTGTACTCCATAAATGCATTAATGTGTACATGATCTATGTGTTTATGATTTAATAACAAATAAATAAATAAATAAAAAGAAATCTATAATTTCTTGGTAGAAAGAGCCAAGGAAATAATAAAAACTGATAAATTTAATGGAGGGGAAACATAACTAAGAAGCAGCCAAGAAAAAAATCATAAGTAGGAGATAGAAAAAAAGTGGATGATTTATTTTAAACAAATTTGGAGTTTTAAATATATCAGTAATCATGATAAAGTTAAATGAGTTAAGTTGGCTACTAAAAAGATAGGAATTCCCAGAATGTATTTTTAAAAGTTCACCAAGTTATAAATATCACGTTCAAACATAATGACACAAAAGTGTTAGAAGTAATGAGATGGAAAAATATGTCAGCTATGTAAACATAGACTAGTCTACCCCTTAAGCAAAACAAAACAAAATTTGGGGAAGGAATAGTAATAATAACAAAGAGTTCTTTGTTAAAAACAAAAGAAAGGACAAATAAATAACATTCTTAGTGTAACCAAAGAATCCAAACACAGAGAATATAACCTTTCTAAACCTTGAAACCTGAAAAAACATAGCCCATCAAAACAAATTGCAAAAAAGGTAACGGGGGAAGTGTGCACGGCAATTCTGCCTTTGAGGACGAAGCTTACAAAAATTATTATTTTTTTTTATAATTTTATTGAATCATAATTCTGTACATTGGTGCAATCATAGGGCACGATTCATATACATTCAGAAATGTTTTGATCGTACTGTTACAGATAGCCTTCATGGCATTTTCTTGATCACTATAT
>CAUYON010125289.1:0-11541 GCA_963573935.1 Arctocebus calabarensis
GCCTAAGCTCAGGAGTTGGAGGTTGCTGTGAGCTGTGTGATTCCAGGCACTCTACTGAGGGCGAAAAAGTGAAACTCTGTCTCTACAAAAAAATAAAAAATAATAATAGGGAGGCGACTATGGCTCAGTGAGTAGGGTGCCAGCCCCATATACTGAGGGTGGCAGGTTCAAACCCAGCCCCGGCCAAAACTGCAACAAAAAATAGCCGGGTGTTGTGGTGGGCACCTGTGGTCCCAGCTACTCAGGAGGCTGAGGCAAGAGAATCGCCTAAGCCCAAGAACTGGAGGTTGCTGTGAGCTGTGTGACATCACGGCACTCTCCAGAGGGTGACACAGTGAGACTCTATCTCTAAAATAATAATAATAATAATAATAGCACCAATACACAGATTTGTGGTAAGGCCTAATGGAATCATGAACACACAGTGCCTCACACAGCCCCTGGTGCACACTCACACATGCACACATGTGTATTGTGTACTTCCCATGTCTGGATAGAAAAGGCAACTAAAATGGGACTAGAGTGGCGAGATCTTGACATTGTAGCTTCTTTCATTTGGGGCTGACATCCAGGCAGTGCAGAGGCCAGTGTGGGAGCACAGTGGGCAGGAAACACATTCACCAAAGAGAAAGCCACCTCTCACGGCCCCTCTCTGCTGCCAGTTCATCATCCTTGTGGTTGACAGCACGGACCGGGATCGATTGCTAACCACTCGAGAAGAACTATATAAGATGCTGGCCCATGAGGTAACTCCTGCTGCTGAGAGAGGGTCAGGTGATACGGTGTGCCCTGAGGCTGATCACTGAGCCTCTCTGAGCTTCATTCCTGATGTCCCAGTCTCTGACAGCCTCTAACTCAGCAGCATGGGGAGGGCTAGTTTATCCTTGATGAAGGGTGCCAATGCCCTCAGTAGAATTTATCACAGAAGTCCGAATTGCTGGTTCAAGTTCTGACTCCATTTCTCATTCATTGTGGGACCCTGGACAAGTTACTTCACCCCTCTAATCTTTTCCCCAGCTGTAATGTGGGGAGATTCATCAATTCCTACCTCATGGGATTGTTGTAAGGATTATATCAGCTAGTTGGGAGGCATTCCACCCAGCTGAGCTGTCAGTGGCATTTTTTGTGGTTGCTACCACTGGAGACCCCAACTCTGCCCTACCTGGGCATTGGCTTCTTCAGGGAGGACTCATGGGCCAATGGGAAGAGAGGCAGGGCCTGACCGACTGCCTGGGGCTGTGCTCTTCTGTCCACAGGCTCTGCGAGAAGCTTCAGTCCTGATCTTTGCCAACAAGCAAGACAGGAAGGACTCCATGAGCACTGGGGAGATCTCCCGATTACTTACTCTCAGTGCCATCAAAGACCACCCGTGGCATATACAAGGGTGCTGTGCCCTTACTGGGGAAGGGTAAGTGGCTGCCTCTCCTAAACCTCCAGGACCTGGCCCCACCAGTGGATGACTGCCCGTCAGCACCCTTCTCCTGACTCTCTCCTGTCAGAATCTGGCTCACGGTGGGCTCCTGGACCAAGTCAGTTGAACACCTCCCCACAGTTGAGATGCTGTGTGTTAAGTGGAGAGCGGGACAGTCTCCCTGCTCTCAAGGGGCTTATCCTAGTGGAGAGAGAGAGGTAACACTCCACCTAGACACAATGCTTTTAGGTACTGAGAAGTGCTAAGAAGAAAGTGAAATTGGATTATAATGATAGGGGGGGCAGGGCAGGGCAGGGATGGGCTCTCCCAGGAGGTGACTTTTAAGCTAAGACCTAACGAAAAGGAGACAACCATGGGAAGACCCAGAGAACAAGCCGTCCAGGTAGAAATCACCAACTCTCTCTATGAGTTTTCTTATCTGTAAGATAAGTCTTCTTCTTCCTAGTGTTTCTGTAGAGAATAAATAATACCGTTCATCTAACAAATTGTATTTTTGGGGAGGGAGGGGGACAGAGTCTTACTTTGTTCCTCAGCCTGGAGGGTAGTGGTGTCATCATAGCTCACAGCAACCTCAAACCCCTGGGCTCAAGTGAACCTTGTGCTTTAACCTCCTGAGTGGGACTGCAGGCTTATGCCACCATGCCTGGCTAATTTTTCTATTTTTTGTAGAGATGGGGGTCTCGCTCTTGCTCAGGCTGGTCTTGAACTCCTAAGCTCAAATAATCCTCCCACCTCAGCCTCCAAGAGTACTAGGATTACCGGTGTGAGCCAACTGTGCCCTGCCAACCTAACACATTTTTATTGAGCACCTACTTTATGCCAGATATTGTTCTGGGGCTTGGAAAAAGAGCAGTGAACAAAACAGACAAATATCCCTGTCCTCAGCTCAGAGCCTGTAGCTCAAGCGGCTAAGGTGCCAGCCACATACACCAGAGCTGGAGGGTTCAAATCCAGCCTGAGCCTGCCAAACAACGATGACAACTACAATAAAAAAATAGCCGAGTGTTGCGGCGGGCACCTGTAGTCCCAGCTACGTGGGAGGCTGAGGCAAGAGAATCACTTAAGCCCAGGAGTTGGAGGTTGCTATGGGCTATGATGCCATAGCACTCTACCCAGGGGGACAACTTGAGGGTCTGTCTCAAAAAAAAAAAAAAAAAAAAAGAAATCCATGACCTCATGGAGCTTAGTTTCCAATGGGGGGAGACAGACAATAATTAAGAAAAACATAGTAAAATTAAAGAGTGATAAATGGTAAAGGGGAAAAAAGAATGAGGAAGAGAGATTGCAAGTACGTGGAGGGAGTGCGGCAATTTTAGGAAAGGTGTCTAGCCAGGGGCTGCTGGGAAGGTAGCTGTTGACTAAACACCTGACGGATGGATGTGAAATAGCCCGGCTACATACCATAGAAAAGGTCTTGTACCAGGCCTGGAAAATTCCTTTTCCTCTTCTCTCTCAAGTGGAATAGTGGCAGGGTAGACACCTAAATCCCTTAGGAAGAAGGGGAGAATTTTGGCAAGTCAGCCCAAGGTACTATACATTTCTGCCAGTGTCTTTGTTATCCCCTGGCTCAGGAGGCCAACTTCACCAACCCACCATGAGTTTAATTCAACCAGCATTTTGTAATGCTAAGGCACCCAGGATGGTAGATCTCCAGGCTTCTTTCTTGGGGAAAGAACTCCAGTCTTAGAACTCCAGAGGCCTCTGTACATCTCCTTCCTAACCTTTATTACAGTATGTAGTCATACTGTCAACAAACAAACAAAAGGTCAACAATTTGACCATTTGTTTACTATCCAACTCCTCTGCTAGACTGTCAGCCACCGAGAGTATGTGTACTTTTTTACTAGTAACCCTTGCCCTTAGAACAGTACCTGATATGTAAAAGACACTCGTGTCACTTTACTTTGTCTTTTTTTTTTTTTTTTTTTTTTTGAGACAGAGCCTCAAGCTGTCGCCTTGGGTAGAATGCCATGGTGTCACAGCTCACAGCAACCTCCAACTCTTGGGCGTAAGGAATTCTCTTGCCTCAGCCTCCTAAGCTCCCAAGTAGCTGGGACTACAGGTCCCTGCCACAATGCCCGACTATTTTTGTGGTGTAGCTGTCATTGTTGTTTGGCAGGCCGGGCTGGATTCGAATGGGCCAGCTCTGGTGTATGTGGCTGGCGCCTTAGCTACTTGAGCTACAGGCCCTGAGCCCACTTTGTCTTTGTTGACTGAATGATTGGTTATAACTTTGGTACCTCCTCCGCTCTTCCAGGCAGGGGCTGGGCGCTTGAAGGCCACCATACTTTTGGGATATACTGATCCTTCCTGTTCCTCTCCCTGCAGGCTGCCTGCTGGTCTCCAGTGGATGCAATCTCGGGTCACAGCTAACTGATGTCCCAGCCTGAGGCCAACCAGAAACTTTGGGTTTGGTTAATGTGGGTGGGAAACCCAAGTGGCTATTTATTACTTTTTTATGATTCTCTGGTGGGAGCAGAGATGGATATGGATAATGAGATTGCCGTTGCCTGCCCAACCCCTGACTGAGGACCAGGACTGTACACCTGGCATGGTTGCAGGCAGGACAGCAGAAAAATCTTTCCTCTATTCTATGGCTGCTACAAGTGCCTCAGAGGCACTAGGGAAACTGTTAGATGTGGTGGAGCTTCTTCCTTTCCTCTGCGCTAAGCCCTCTGCAGGAAAATGTGTGTGTTTGTGTGTGTGCGCACAGTCAGAGACCCCTGGAATTGCTCCTTGTTTCCTCCCCCTTCCTCCAGCTTTCTGGCCCAATAACTATTTTTGTCCCCTGCCCTGTGGGCCAAGGAGATCCCAGGGGGCGGAAATGGGTGGGCTCAGGAGGAGAAGGGCTCAGCCAAACAATGGAAGGGGAGAGGGAAGAGGATAGGATGTCCCAGATAGGGATCTCCTTTGGACACTGGACACCAGGGGTCTCACTCATCCCTCAGAGATGTTGACTCTGACCACAGTTTTTGGATTTTAACGCTCTCCATGGTACCCCTTCATTTCCAGTGTCTTGCCAATGTGACTCCCATTCCTCCCAAATATCCCAAGATCTTATAAGGTCTGCTTATTTTGTTTGTCTTTCTGTAAAAATTAAAAAATGTCTACTGTGTTAGAATTTTTATAAAGGTATAATAAAAATCACTGAAAACTGCTCACCCCTGGTTTCTGCCTGCCCATTCTCCCTGTTCCTCAAACTGGCTTTTTGTTAGTATTTTACTATTTATTTATTTATTTTTGCGAAGAAAGGGGGTGGAAAGCTGCCTCAAGGACCTGTCTGGCCAAGGGACTGGCTTCTTGGTTCTGGTTGTAGGGCCCTGGTTCCTGGCCAGGCGGGAGCAGGAGCTGTTGGTTCTGCCTGGGCCTGGGGAGGGAGAGGTTTGACAATGAGTCAAGGAGAAAATAAGGAGGGACCCTCGGAGTTGGAAAAGCCCTGGAGTCCTATCCTTCCTTCCTTAGGGAAGCAGGGCTGTTACCCTAAAACACCAGGGAGGGTCCTGTGAACAGGGGTACTCTTCTTTTCCCGAACCAGGCCATGGACACCTGGGGGAAAGTCTGGGCACGAGATCTTAATCATGCAGTTTTTGTGAGGCAGGACTGTAGGGGAAAGGACTCAGAAGTTTAGTCATCCTCATCTTGTTCTTTGTATCAGTCTGTCCCTAGCATCCTACAGACCAGAATTGTAAAAGGAAGATGGGCAATACCATGCCTTTATTCTCCTTAAATTTAGTCTAATGAAACCCAAAAAAGTGTGGAGGGGGTATAGCTCAGTGGTAGAGCATTTGACTGCAGATCAAGAGGTCCCCGGTTCAAATCCGGGTGCCCCCTCTGCTGGTCTGCTTTTCCATATTTTGGTAGTCCTCGATTGTTCTCCGGCCAACAGGAGAGTTTGGATCCTCGGGTCCGGCCACCATTTTTCTTTTGCAGGCGGTAAAGATGGAGTCTTGGGCTCTGCGAGTGTCCTGTCCTGTATGTATGTCCAAGGTTTGAATGCAGTGCAAATGAGAGCGAGGAGCTCCGGGTTGACCCATGTAGGACGGTGCAAATGGCCCTCTCCTGTAACAATAGGGCAGAGGCCGGCACACCCCCCAGGTCGGCCTGGGCAGTGGCCCCCACCACTCTTCCAGGGCGGGGGGAGGCTGAGTTTCTAAGGGCAGTGGGGAAGAAAGGCCTGTGGAAGCCGCGCGAACATACGCAAGCAAGAAAGAGGCGCCCAGAAGCAGTAAGGGGGCTCCAGCAGGGAAGGAGAGTGGATCCCAGCCCAGATGAATAACCCCGAAGCGAAGGATTTAAAAGCCTCTCCAGAGACATTCCCTTCTACACAACCAGATTACCTTTTTTCCCACACCATCAGTAGAAATCATAGCTCAGAATTTAGGCAACAACTGCTTCCAAGTGAGTAATCTGGGATTTATACAGAGGGTGCAAAAAAAAAAAAAAAAATGTATACACGTTTAAGCAAGGAAAAAACTGTATTAAAATTGTAGTACTCAGTATATACCAGTAGCACATGTTATCTCGTATATTATATATTGTATCTCTTGTAATTTCAGAAGTCAAACGTGACTTAACACAATTTTAATAGTTTTTTTTATTTCTTACAATTTGTGTACATTATCTTGGCTCCCTCTGTATTATTTCCGGATCTTTTCTAAGAACACCCAACCTCACTTCTCGCGTCTCTTCAAAGTTTTGCCAGGGCGCCTGCGCAGCAGTTGCAATAAGAGACCGGCTGAGGGCCAGTGACCGACAGAGGGGGTATAGCTCAGTGGTAGAGCATTTGACTGCAGATCAAGAGGTCCCCGGTTCAAATCCGGGTGCCCCCTCCAAATGTTTTTTTCAAAGTTCTTAAATACTTGAAATCTGATTTTTTTTCTCCCACTCTTGCCTTAACACGTCTTTCACCACCTCTCACTTCTCTCACCATTTTCTTTCTCCGTAGACTAGGAGCGGTTAGAGAATGCAAAGAACTGGAGAATTCTAGATTGGCGGCTTTCAAAATGGGGTCCTGGGACCAGCACTATCTTCCTGGTACGTGTTGGAAATGTTTTTCCAGCCACATCCTAGACCCACTGCTAGAAATTTGGGGATGGAGTCCAGAAATCTGTTTTTTGTTTGTTTTATATTATGCACTCTGCATTAGTGTATTTCCAACTGAGTGACTATGTGAAGATTATGGGTATAGCTTTTTATTTTTTTTAACAAGTGAACAGTTTATTAAGAATTAAACAAAGGTATGATGTGATACAGTACAAGCAAGACACTCAAGATAAGTATAATAGTACCACCCACACAAAAATTTAAATTTCACCTCAAAAAAAAAAATCACAAGACAAAAGAGAAAGCAATTTCACTGTTATAAGATAAGATAAGATAAGCCTTTTAATAAGCCTTCTTTATTCTGTTTCTAATGTACGCTTAAGTTCTAGAGGCTTACATTAAAGTTTTTTTGCATGTCATTTGCGTTTATTGCCAAGTTTTTGTTTCAGTCCGAGTTCTGACAGGAGATTTTATAGTACAGACTACGGGTATCCCAGATGGAGAAATGTACTAAGATACCGAGGCGGGAGCTGGAATTCTGTCCTGGGACTTCTCACCTTACCCTCTGGCAAGGTAGGAGGTCGGAGATAACCTGGGCAGACCAGAAAAAGCGAAGGAAACCGCAAAACATCCGCGTTGTGGCTCGTCACGTGGCCACTTGAGGGCAGCAAGAAGCCGCAGCTGGAAGCGACAGGCTATCTCATCCTGAGTCAGCCAAGTTGGGATTTAAAGTAGACCTCAGGAGGAATTTACAAATAGGCCCTGCTTTGTCCTATAGTAAGAAAATAGAGGGTTTAGTGTTGGAGGAGGTCGGCTTTGGGACCCTGGGTTCTGAAGAAGGAAGAACTGGCATTCTAAAAGATTAGAGAGCCGTTAGCTGTTCCCTTTCTTAGTTCCTCTTTCTGATCTCAGTGCCGGGGAACCCATCTTTTCCAGCCCACACAGTACTTTCTCCTGTCCCCACCCTTATCTCTCTTTCTGGAGAATTTCCCCACTGATGCTCAGCATTCATACTTTTCTTCTGGGCTATTTTCCAGGTCTTAGGCCCCAGCTCCTAGAAGCCAGGGTACCCCTTTATCCCCGCTGCTATCCCCAGTGTCCCAGCTCCTTGCTGTCACACGAAATAGGTCAGGGAAGGGAAGTGGCACCTCAGTGTCCTGACCTGATTCCCTGCTGTCTATTAAATTTCCTAAATTGTGGGTATTTTTATTCTGTCCTGAAAGAAAAAAAGATAATCTATCCCCAGAGCCTGTTGTAAGGTGAGGCAGGTGGAGTGAGCAGTTTCCTTGCTCCAGGGTTGGCTTTGAAAATTGACTGGGTCTGGCCTTGAGCAGGCCTGGAATCCCCAGAGAGAAGAATGGCCTCGGTTACCTTCTTGGGGTGGGGGGGACGTCTAGGCTCTTGCAGAGTAGGGGCGAGCCAGGTCACCTCCACTCCCTTGACTACTGGTGCTGGAAATGGGGAGCGGAGGGATAAAGAGAGGAGGAGCCCTGGGATGCGGTGGAAAAGCGGGAAGTCTTTGCTGCAGGTGTAGATTCCAGGGGGTGGGGGTGGGGGTGGGGTAGGGGACAAAGCATTAGAAGCGCATAGAACTCTTGAGAAAAGCTCAGAAAGTCGCAGAGCCTGGAAGGTTGTGGGTGGGAATGGCTGGAGTCCATGGCCCAGTAGGGGGTCGCCTGTCCCTCCCTGGGGTCCAGCCCCTCGGGCCTACTCTCTGCGGCTCTCCCGGGGAGTCAGAGGGCTACTGACGTTCTCAAGGCGTCCTCCCAGCCCAAGGGGCCGTGCCCTGTCACCCTCCTACGCCCCTCTCCTGGGGAGCGCCTTCGAGGGCCCCCGCGGCGCCGCGCCCCCCGCCCCGCCCCGCCCCGCCCCACGCTCCCGGGCTCCCGGAGGCCGCAGCCGCCCGCGCTCCCGCCGCTCAGCCCGCTCGCCGGTCCCCGCGCTCCGCCGCCTGCTCGCCGCCCACCCCTCCGCCTGCCCGCCCTGGGACCGCGCTGCTGGAGCCGAGCCCTCCCTCGCCAGGCCAGGGCAGCGAGCGGGACGTGGATGGGTCCCGACCCCACCATGCGGGGCGCGCTCTGGCTCCTTGTGCTGGTGCTCAGGGTGGCTGCCGGGGCGGTGAGCCCCCAGTCCGGAGCAGGTAGGACTGGCCGGAGTTGGCCTAAGTGGGACGGGGGTAGGGGGGAGGGCGTGCAGGAAGGGGCGCGCAGGTGCGGGCACGGGCATGTACCGACCGGCGGGCGCTCCCTGAGCGGGTATTGTCCGCGGGAGGCTAGGAGCTCTGTGGGCTGTGGGCAGGCGGACAGGGACCCTAGTTTCCCCCACACGCAGGGTGTGCGACTGAGGGTGGTGGCATTAGACACTGATGCTCGGACATCTCCTTCCCTCCTGGAAGAAGGGCGGAGGGACCCCAGGAGAGACAGCTTTATGAGGCAGTGGTCTCTGGCCCCAAAGGGGACAGTAGAAGTGTCATAGGGACCCCTGGTCACTCCAGGCAAGGCTGAATTCTGTGGAGCCTGGTGAGACTACTGCCCCAGATACACCTTCTTTTTCTCTTCCCTGCCCCACCCCCAGCTAACCCAGACTAGTTCTGAGTTGGATTTGGGGGCTAAGTAGGAGCAGCCAGGGGGATGTCAGAGACATGGAATCTCTCTGGGCAAGGGCAGTAGCCATCTAACTTGCCTTCCTCTACCTATTCGTGACCAGTAGAGAGGTAGTGGGCCCAGGAAGAAGCACTTTGCTCTTCCCCTGTACCCCAGCCTCAAGGGTCTCCTGCCACTCTTGCTCTGTTTTGTCCTGGTGGCCTTTGGCCTTCAGCTATTCTGGTTCTAGATGAGTGGCAGGGTCCTACCTATCCTGCACATTTCTTTTCCCCCATACCAGTTCTCCAAACTCACCTCTCCCACTTGGAAGTCCTTTCTGAAATCTACCTGGAATCCTTTATGTTATAAAAGAAGATATATATATAGAGAGAGAGAGAGAGACAGACAGACAGACAGAATTCACTCTGGCACTCTGAGTAGAGTGCTGTGGCGTCATAGCTTGCAGCAACTTCAAGCTCTTGGGCTCAAGCAATCGTCTTGCCTCGGTTTTTCTATTTTAGTAGAGATGGGGTCTCGTCTCGATCTTGCTCAGGCTAGTCTCAAATTCCTAAGCTCAAGCAATCCACCCACCTCCCAGAGTGCTAGGATTATAGGCATGAGCTACTGTACTCGACCAGGAGGACTATTTTTGACACATGACCTAAGTTCTCTCTCTTTATGGACCTAGATTTTCTCTGGGGTTGGGGAGATGGATAATTTGCAGCCAAGCTCCTTGACAGAAATAATGAGGAAGATAGAGTTCTATGGCTCAGTGGCACAGGTGCCCCTGAGATGGGACAGGGGAGTCAAGGAGGATGCTGCAGTTGAGCTGTTGTGTGTCAGGGGTATGCTGGCCATCGGGCACAGCATCAGTGACAGCGCTCTTAACTTTTATGGTCAGTGACAGCGCTCTTAACTTTTATGGTCACTGGAGCTGAGGCAGGCCTGATGAGAAGAAGGGTGCTGATGGTGGAGGTGTAGGTAGAGAACAGTGGGAGCTGATGAGTGTCAAGAAGCTGGTGGTGCAGAACACACCAGTTTTCTTTTCTATTTTTGTTTTTTTGAGACAGAGTCTCACTATGTTGCCCTTAGTAGAGAGCTGTGGTGTCACAGCTCACAGCAACTTCAAACTCATGGGTATAAGCACTTCTCTTGCCTCAGCCTTCCAAGTAACTGGGACTACAGGCGCCTGCCACTACACCTCGCTATTATTTTTGTTGCAGTTGCTTTAGCTGGCCCGGGTCGGGTTGGAACCTGTCACTCTCAGTGTATGTGGCTGGTGCCGTAACCACTGGGCTATGGGTGTGGAGCCAGAACCACCAGTTTTCAGGGAGATCACACAGAGACTTGGCTTCTGTTCCTGCCATCTCACTTGCTGTGTGACCTTAGGCAAGTTACTTTCCTTCTCTGGTCCTGTTTCTGCACTTATAAAGTTAGACTGTTAGCAAAATCTTTGACTCTTGGTAGTGGGATTATGAGGGATCTTTTTTCTCTTTTATGATTGTCTTTCCTTTTCAGATTTGTTATGATATGTAAGAGTAATTGAAAATTCAGAAAAATCGATGTAAACACGAAGGAGTTGGACAGGTTAATTACTGAGATCCTTTGCAGCCCTAACCTGTCATGATCTTCTGAACTTGGGGTGTAACTGGGTTGATGAAGGAGGGATTGGAACTTCTGACTGGGTTGGGTGAACCATGGACAAGGTTGGGGAAGTGGAATTAGGAGGGAATGAGGATGGGCTGGAAGACGGTGGCCAGACCTAGGTCTGGCTGAGGGCTGCCTCTTTGGAGTCTGATTTGGGTAGTAAACAGTAGGGGGAGGCCAAGAAGAAGGGGACAGGCATAGACTTGAATCACTTCTTTAAGTAGAAGGCACCCTGTATTCTTGTTTTTTTTTTTTTTTTTTTTTTAGAGACAGAGTCTCACTTCATCACCCTTGGTAGAGTGCCATGGCATCACAGCTTACAGCAACCTCAAACTCTTGGGCTTACGTGATTCTCTTGCCTCAGCCTCCTAAGTAGCTGGGACTACAGGCACCCGCCACAATGCCCAGCTATTTATTTTGTTGCAGTTTGGCAGGGGCCTCCCTCGGTATATGGGCCGGCGCCCTGCTCACTGAGCCAAAGGTGCCGCACGTATTCTTGTTTTTTGTTTTTGTTTTGAGACAGAGCCTCAAACTGTCACCCTGGAGAGAGTGCTGTGGCATCCCAGCTCACAGCAACCTCCAATTCCTGGGCTCAAGCGAGTTTCCTGCCTCCACCTCCCAAGTAGCTGGGACTACAGGCGCCCGCCACAACGCCTGGCCATTTTTTGGTTGTAGCCGTCATTGTTGTTTGGCGGGCCCAGGCTGGATTCGAACCCGCCAGCTCAGGTGTACGTGGCTGGTGCCTTAGCCCATTGAGCCACAGGCACCAAGCCGTATTCTTGGTTTTGATGGAGGTTCAGGCAGGAGAAATGGACTGCAGTAGGAGAGATTGAGGTT
>CAUYON010125290.1:0-19533 GCA_963573935.1 Arctocebus calabarensis
CTTTATATAGTGATCAAGAAAATGCCATGAAGGCTATCTGTAACAGTACGATCAAAATATTTCTGAATGTATATGAAGCACATCGTGCCCTATGATTGCACCAATGTACACAATTATGATTCAATAAAATTATAAAAAAAAGATTTCTTTGGCTATTCAGGTTCTTTTCTACTTACAAATGGAGCATAGAATGATTTTTTTTCTAGATCTGTCATATATGACAGATAAGGATTACATTGAATCTAAAAATCACTTTAGGTAGAATGGACATTTTCACAATATTCATTCTACCAATCCATGATCATAACAAAGTTTTCCATTTGTTTGTGACATCTGCAATTTCTTTCCTCTGTGTTTCGAAGTTATCTTTGTAGAGATCTTTCACATCCTTGGTTGAGCATATTCCTAGGCTTTTAATTTTTTTGTAACTATTGTGAATGGTGTTGTGTCTTTGTTTGAACGCTCACCTTTATTGTTATTGGTGTATAGGAATGCTATTGATTTGTGTACGTTGATTTTATAAGTTGAGACTTTGATGAATTTGTTTATCAATTCCAGGAGTCTTTTGGTGCTAGGCTTTGAATGTGTCCCTACAAAACTCAGGTGTTGCCAACGTAATGGTATTCAGAGGTAAAGCCTCATGAGGGAGGGGGCCAGGAGGATGCCTCCATCATGAATTGGCTCACTGGTACTACCACCTACTGCCATGTGGATGCAGCAGAAAGGCCTCACCAGACTAAATGCTGATGTCCTGACCTTGGACTTCCCAGCTTCCTGAACTGTGAAAACTAAATTTCTTTTCTTTATAAATTAAGTCTCAATAATTTTATTACAGCATGAAAAATGGACTAAGACATGTTTCTTCTATCACTAACTCTTATAGCTAAAAAACAGAAAACCAATTGTAAATATACAATTTACCAAAATGTAAATGAGAACAATGATTTATAAAATTAAATTAAATGGATGGTGTGAGGCTCGGTGTGGTGGCTCACACCTGTAATCCTAGCAGCCTGGGAGGCTCAGGTGGGTGAATTGCCTGAGCTCACAGATTTGAGACCAGCCTGAGACAGAAGGAGACCCTGTCTCTTAAAATAGCCAGGATCAGTAGGCTGAGGCAAGAGGATTGCTTCCACCCAAGAGTTTGAGATTGCTGTGAACTGTGATGCCATGGCACTCTACTGAGGGGAAAATAAAATGAGACTCTGTCTCAAAAAAAAAAAAAAAAAAGGGTGGCGTATAGAGAATAGGAAGAATTTCACACTGCGAAGTAAGGTGAGGCAGCCAATGGAGCATATGGGTGAAAAGAAGGCGCCAAGCATGCAAAGAGGTATTGCTGAGAAGGAAGATGGGAAGCCGGAATGCAGCTGCTGTCAGGGAAAGAGAGACAGTGCTGATCTTGGATCACACCAAGATGAGAAGAAAATCCCAAGAGATGAGGTCAGAAAGAAAGATCAGATCTCCATGTAAAATGATCTCTTAGACAAGGACATTTGTCTGGGAAAAAATTGGGGAAGGGTTAAAACCTCAAAAGCCCAAGTAACCAAAGCAAAAATAGACAAACAGGATTACATCGAGCTAAAAAGTTTCAGAGTTTCTACCCATCAAAGGAAACAATCAACAGAGTGAAGGGACAGCCTAGAGAACTGGAGAAAACATTTGCAAACTATTCATGAAAAAAAAAAAGATTAATAACCAGAATATATAAAAACTCAAATAATGAAAGAGCAAAACAAAAAACAAACACAAAAAATAGATCTAAGTAATCTAAGCAGACATTTCTCAGAAAATGACATATGAATGGCCAACAGGTATATGAAAAACTGTTCAACGTCACTAATCACCAGAGAAATAGAAATCAAAACACAATGAGATATCATCTCATCTCAGTTAAAATGGTTATTATCAAAAAACATAAATAATATATGCTTATAAGAAAGTGGATAAAGGTGAGTGTTCATACATTGCTGGTGGGAATGTAAATCAGGACAGCAGCCATGGAAGTACTAAAAATAGAACTACTGTATTACTCAGCAATCCCACTGGGAAATATATATTTAAATGGTAAGAGATCATTATATCGAGAAATAACTGCAGTACCGTTTTTATGCAGCACTATTTACAATAGCCAAAATATGGAATCAACCTAAATGCCCATCAACAGGTCAACATAAAAACAAATGCAGTACATATGTGCAATGGAATATTACTAAACCATATACAATAAGGAAATCCTGTCATTTGCAGCAACATGAATGGAATCAGGAGACATTATGTTAAGTTAAATAAACCAGACGCAGAAAGATAAATATCACAATATTCTCACTCATATGAGGGAGCAAATAAAGCTGGATCTCATGCAGATAAAGAATAGATTGGTTGCTGTCAAACACCAGAAAGGGCAGGGGGTAAGGAGGAATGAAGAGGGGTCCAATCATGTAGTTACATAGGAGGAAAAAAATGTAGCATTTGATAACAGAGTAGTGTGACTAAAGTTAAGGACTACAGGCTATTGGACTATGAACCTACATGTTCAACTTGCCAAAAGAAGTATTTAGAATGTTTCCAATGCAAAGAAATAAGAGTTTGAGGTGCTGGATTATCAATTACTGTGATGTTATCACTACACATTATATGCATGTATCAACATTTTAAATGTACCCTGAAATAGTTTCAATTGTCATGAGTCAGGCCAGGTGAAGCAGCTCACACCTGTAATCCTAGCACTCTGGGAGGCCGAGGTGGGTGGATCACCTGAGCTCGGGAGTTTGAAACCAGCCTGAGCAAAAGCAAAACCCATCTCTACTAAAAACAAAAAAAACTAACCTGCTATTGTGCCAGGTGCCTGTAGTCCTAGCTACTCAGGAGGCTGAGGCAAGAGGGACAGTTCACGCCCAAGAGTTTGAGGTTGCCATGAGCTATGATGACTCCCTGGAAGTCTACCAGGTGCCTGGTTGAGAGTTGGGGAACAGTGCTCATAAATTAAGCATCCTGCCTTGGTCTTGATAATTTTAGGTGGCTGCTAGGTATCCAAATGGAGAAGTGAACCTGGATGGCACACAGCTATACCGTGCAAACTGGAGCTCAGTGAAGAGATCTGACGTAAAGTTAAGAACTACAGGATATTGGACTATGAACCTACTATAGGCCGGGCACTGTCCTGGTTTCATGGAAACAAAATTATGAGAACAATTATATTTGTAGTAGGCAGAAATCTGCAATGGCCATGAATACCTCTGCACCCTGAGGTATATAGCCTGAATAATTGCCTGGTCTCGATGCAGACAGGAGCTGTGTCTGTGACGGACAGCACGCCCACACAGAGGGTATATTATGTGGCACAATTTCCTTGTAAAGAAAAGATCATCCCAGGTGAGCCTGACCTCATAAATGGGACCGGCCACCTTCTGCAGCGAAGTGACATGTGAGCTCTACTCACGAGAGACTGGAAGTGTAAGAAGTTCAGGTGTGGAGAAGCAGCATCTCCATGAGCTGGGAGCTGTCTCTGACTTGTATCAGCCAGAAAATAGGGAGCTCAGTCATAAAACCAGAAAGAAACAAGTTTTGTCAACCACTCAGGAAAGTTTGCAAGAGGCCTTAATTGAGGCTCCAGATGAGGACGTATCCAGCAGACACCTGATTTCAACTTTGTGAGAACCCAGCCATGCTTTGCTGAACTCCTGACCCGTGGAAACGGGGAGATAATACATTAGTGGACTTTCAGTCTGTTACCTTTGTGGTAATTTCCTACACAGCAGTAGAAAACTAATCCAATATATTTTATCTGTTTCATGGAGCCTGCAGTTTGCTAAAAAAACAGGAAGGGGAAGTAGAGCAGATAAATACCATCAAATTTTCACTTCTAAAAGAAAGCTCTGTACAAACTTGAAGATTGGCATTGAAAGTTGTGGGGATGGGGGGCTTTTATGACAGAATAGATGGATGGAGTGTGCGGTTAGGTGCTGAGCCCAGGAAGAGACCTCAGATTGGAATGGTGGTTGCAGATATTGAGCAAAGAGAACAGATTTATAAAAAATTATGAGGCAATATTGAAGAACTATAATAATAGAAAAGACAGGTGTCCACAAGGAGCCAGCCTCAGTCCACAGTTTTAGAGATTCCTTTGCTTTTAAGTCACTTGGGGCATCAGCTCTTAAATACAACAGAGAAACTGGAAAGGAGACCAGGCGGTACACTGTCCTCTTCTGTTTGTATACTTGCATCATTTATACTATTTTCAAACTACTTGTCACTATTGTTGCATATTTTCATTCAGTGTTATACCGCATGTTATGTCCAGTATATAAAAGGAACTGCCAAAACACTTCTGTGAGCAATTTGTTTGACTGTATCAACGCCCAACTAGCTGAACATTGTCTCCAATATACGACACAATTGATGGTAACTTTCAGAATCAAATTTCTCAACATTCTCCTCACAAATGATCACTCCTGAATTTCAGACTTGTTTAACCTGCTAATCTTTAGATTATGCATTCAAGCAATTAACAACAACAAAAATTACATAGATTGTTTATGAACTTGCTTGTTTTCTACTTGAGATTATATTTCTTGGGTTTTCAAATGTAAAAGTGATTATAGTTGTCTAAAACCCTTGCCCCCAAAGATTTATAAAGGTTACTTATGATCTTCCAGCATTTAGTGTAGCTGCAAAGCTTGAGAGATTAGTTTTGGTTTAAACTACTGCAGATAACCTACTTTATTTGTGTTTTTTTCTATTTGTTAGAACTTTTTAAATAAATGAGAAAAAATTCTTATCATGTACATTCATTTCCCTTGTTATTTCTAAATTGTTGCTGTTAAGTGTACTATTTGTGTGGATTTTTCACACGGCATGGTGCTGTTTTAGTCTGTCTATTGGAGCTTTGCTCAACTGTCTCATCTTTTTCTTGTGCTCATGGTTCTGAGATACCATCATGGTCTCCGCTGATTGTTAATCCTTTCCTTTACTTCTTTTTAATTCTTTGAGATATTGGTTTCATCATTTTTCACTGAAATTGCCGACTTGTTTATCTTTTAATGCTAATTTTACTCTTTATTAATTTTTTAAAAAGCTGTTTCAGATTGCTTCTAGTTAACTTTAATTTCTGTTTGTTTTAGATATTTACTTTTGAATCTTTCTGTTTTATTTTTGTAACATCCTGTTATATGTTCCAGTTTCTCAGATATTATACTACTCTTTTGACATAAAGGAAACTTTAAATATTTTTTTTTCTGATTCCTGTAGGAAATTGTTTATGAGATCTGTTCATTCAATAAATTTCAAAATGATATTGCCTTCCACTTGACCTAGTGTATTTTTTAAATTCTGCTCTCATAAATGGGGAATGTAACAAAAAGGAAGATGTCTCAGTAGAAGTGACTTTGGCAAGGAAAAAAAACCTACATTAAATAAACTCTTGGGGATAATATCATCTTTGACAATGAAAAGGCAAAAGAATATATTGACCTAAACTTAAAATGAGTTTGAAAATTTGCCAATTCACAGAAAAGATTTCCACTCTCTATCCTAACTGAAGTGATGAGGGGAAGAAGGTGAAGGCGGCTCAGAATCTTTTGATGTTTTTTACAAGTCAATACACTTTAATTCTCAATGTTTTAAATGTTTATATTACAGTCTACAAAAAAAATTAATTTTCCTATTTTTGCATTTCTTTCTAACTGATAGTGAAATATTTTTAATATTTTGACATATATTTTTAAAGATCACACAAAAATCAGAATTATTCCCACTGATTACTAAGACTGCTTCACAGCATTAGCCTGTGGGGTCATTTCTACAGCCTTGTGCTACAGACAAAGTGAAGGCTTCCTGTGTGATGTCTGTGTAATCATATTTATAAAAAGCCTATATACTTTCATTTATATCCAACCAGTACATACATTCTTGAGGATGGGGAAAAGATTGATGAGAAGCAGAAAACAATACTTACTATTTTCAAACAAGAAAATAATTTTTCCTTGAATTAGTGCTTGCCTGTGGCTTCTGTATTTTTAAAACAAGTAGATAAAAATAACATCCTATTCACATTTTAATTTGTGTGTGTTGAGGGGGAAGACGTGGCATTCATTTAGATGACAGAATTGTTCTATTTTTTAAGGCTTAAAACATGGAAATCCAACAACTATAACCAACTTAATGACCTGCATTTATGACCAAAGTCCTAAAAATTACTATGACTTTTACTCCTGAAATTTTTCAGAAGTAGAAATACAGCTTGCAGGCCATCTCTCCAGAGGGTCAGTGGTGGGTGGCAGGAGAGAGGACTGATTTTTTTTTTTAACTGATTAAAAAGAAATAACCAACTAGCCAAGTCAAGGCTTAATCTCTTCTTCCTATCCATCGATGAGAGTGATATTTGTTGCCTTCTGGGAGGGTACACCTGAAAAAAAGAAACTGTCCTTTCCCAGGCTCCTTTTTTTTTGAGAGCAACTCTCACCTTGTTTCTTTTTTCTTTAGTTTTTAGATCTCTGTCTCCTCACTTCATGGTATCAGGTGGATGTTGTTTCTTAACTGGCAAAGATGTGGCCGTCTTCAAAGAGATGTTTTACTCTGTTGATTTATCAACACCATGTTAAAGGAGATATGGAATAAATATTCATGATCGCTAGCATCACAGCCCCAAAAGGGATGCATTTATTTGCAATCACACAAGTGAGTCTCACAGGATGGGAAGTTTTGCTCTGAGCCTTTATGAGAAAGGAGAAAACAGCGCTCTTGTCTCTGGTGCCAATAATTCAAACTGATGTCTTTCCTTCAGGAGCAATTGCCATCCAGGAAATGTGGCTGAATAACAGCAACAACAAAGGCTGTCATTTCTTTTATTATTCTATTCCTGGCCTGGCTAGATAAGAGCAGAAAGATAATTAAGTCAGTGATGAGTTGCAGGTGCAATGCTATTGCAGCTATTAAGAAATATACCAAGGATTACATGTATGAAGACATGGTGGCAGGCCAGGGAGAGGCATCACTCTAACTTCTCTCTAGGTTCTATCTGTCCTTACTGATAATATTTATCTGTTAGTATTACAGTCCAGGAAAGTAAAGCTAGCTAGCTAGACAGACAGACAGACAGATAACGTTTAATAGATGTGTTTTTAGGACCAAAATAATTGTTTAAACTTAAACTACTTTTTATAATAATTATTTTTCTAAAATAATTCAGATAAACTAATTCAAATGAACACAATTGTATTTTAAGAATAAATATGTCATCATTGGATGGTGCTATTATAAAATAGCACACTTTTTATAATCTTCCCTACTGATTATCACAGGAATCAGGAGCATCCAGTGAACACTTTCTTTTCCTTTTTTTTTTTTTTTGAGACAGTCTTACTTTGTGGCCCTCTGTAGAGTACTGTTAAATCATAGCTCACAGCAACCTCAAACTCCTGGGCTCATGCAATCTTCTTGCCTGAGTTTTTCTATTTTTAGTAGAGATGGGGTCTCACTTTTGCTCAAGCTGGTTTAATACTCCTGGACTCAAGCAATCCACATTCCTGCACCTCCCAGAGTGCTAGGATTACAGGCATGGGCACCGCACCTGGCCCTAGTGAATACTTTCAATATTTTAAAACATTAAATATATTTTAACAAAAGTAACATGTTTATGTTATAAACAGAAGAAATAAAGTCCAGAAAATGTAAATCAACTTATGACCTACATAAGATAAAAATTTCACACTGGGGTATTGTCTTGATATGGATGATGGAATGTTTGTGTGAACAGGTGCACCCTCTGTAGTATCCATAGCTCTCCCTCCCCACCTGGATTAACATTGTACATACGATGTGAGTATGCAGTGTTCCAAAATTTGGAGAATAAAACGGATTAGGCTTGCTTACTTTTTCCTTATGTTTTTATAACTATACAGAAACAGAAAACAATGTAATCATTCTCTTCTTTTCTATGAATATTTTTAAAGTATAAATTTCAATATAAAAGAGCTCAGCGATTCCTCTTTCTCTATCCATAAATTCTGAATGTCTCCTGTGGTCAGAGACTACACAATGAAATTACATTTATCTGCCATGACATAAAGAGGACATTTATGAACAAATTTAATGCACGTATAAATACAGACACACATTTTAACAACATGGGATTATACTCCCCATCTCATTTTGTAATCTACATTTTAACTGATTATGATGTGAGTATTTTCCATGCTACCAATGATTTTATGCTAATACATTAAAATGACTATATAGAAATAATTAAAGGAATTAGATGTCAAAGGAATTGTCATTTTTGCCATCATTTTTGATCAATGGAATACATAGAGTTTTGGATTATTTTCAATTATTTAAAAAATTAGCAACTCTGGTAAAACAACTTGAGATGCTATCATCATGAAAATTTCCTATTTTTCCTTCAAATAGTTTCTCAGAAAGTGACAGTATTGAAAGGCATATGGATTTTGAGAATGAATCTACTTTTACTTATTGTCAAGTCTAATTCATGTCTGACAATAAGAATAGCTACTTAGAGCACCTGTGCCCACCCTTTGAATCCTAGGACAATGTAGATACTGGAGGGAGAGTCGGTCCCATGTACAAGAGGTGAGAACACAGGATTCCAGCGCAGGCATCTTCCGATCACCAGGCAGAACAGCGGTGCCTGGACGGACAGCAATCTCTTCTAAGAAGAGGAGGAGGCCAGAGCCTGGCACTGCTGCAATGGCTGGAATTGTCAGGAAGAATACTGACCCGGGTAGACTTTGGGGGTGAGTAAAAAGAACCTCAGAAGCCTATATAAGAAAACTCCCTCAGTCCCTGGTCAAAAACAGGGTTCAGAATGTGTACAGCAAAACCCGGCCAGCTCTTAGAAGGAAGGTTCCTGGGAAGCAAATAGTTAAACAGAGATTGCAAAGATCATGCAGGGTTGCAGGGGACAGTGCACAGGGAGAAGGGCAGACGTTCAGCTGAGACTCCAGACAGGTTGTACTTAGGGATAACCTACAATTAGAGATAAAATCAGAATAAACTCATTACAGAAAATAAGCCTCCAAACCAAACAAAAGCAGAAATAAAACCTGACAGGATTGAGAGAGGATAGCCAAGAAGGGTGAGGTCTAGGACAGCACAAGGACACACCTGCAGGGTCCTCTCCATGGTGACTCAGCCCTTGGGAATTTGCAAACTTAACTTCCTAGAACTTGGAAATTTCCACTTCTGTGCAATCTTGTAGTTCTGTAGGGACTGGAATAGCATGTCTCGCTTGATTCAAACTGGCCAATGAGACAGTTCGTGTGGGATGGAATTTTTTGACTCTCAATAAAAAGGGAAAGACCAAGCCAGTCGGGGAGCATGGCCATTTGGACTTCTTCTATGCGGAAAGCTCCCGGCTGGTGAATAAAGCCCTTCCTCTCATAAACATGGTGTTTGGGTGCTCATTCTCTCCATTGGGCTTTGTCTTCCTGCAACAGGATCAAGAGAATTGTTCACTAACATCTGCCAGCACAAAGCCCAGGGTCAGGGATTGTACACAGTTCTCAACAAGTAATGGACATGCACTGGGCATACAAAGAAGAGGAAGCTGCGTCAGTGAACATGAGGGCAGGGCAGCTTCAAACTCCTCTCCCTCCTGTATCTCAGAATGGCTGCCCTGTGGTGCAAACATCTAAAGCGGAGCCAGGAGCCACTCCATGGAAAACTTCTGCAGCTCCTCGGGTGGCTGTGCCCTGAACTTGCCCTGAACTTTTCAACTGAGCCAAACTGCAAAGACCCCACAGTCCTGGAGGTCACTGAATTTAGCCAACTGCTATTCCTGCCCTGCAGCTGATCACGTGTGGACTCCTGTGCCGAACTTCGCCCCATCCAATCATGATTTTTGACAAATCATGATTTTTGGTTTGAAACTTCTTCCTCTTTTCTCCTTTCAAACCCTTCTCTTCTTCTTCTCCTTGGAACACAATTCAATCTCATATGAGTTGTCTCCTTGACTGCCATTCCTAAGGCCTGGAATAAATGCCAATATCTTATTGCTTCTTGCATGACTTCATTTCGGTTTGGTTGACAGTACGAACTTTGACGAATCAAGTGAAAACGGTCACAGCCAACTTTGTCAAAACTCTGGAAAATAGTCAAAGGTTTTCAACAACCAGGGGAAATGTCAAATCAAGGGAAAAGCAACTTAAAAACAGTGGGGAAGCTTTGCGATGTCTTATTTGCCGTGGCCCACCGCCCCCCAGTGCGGCCTGCAGCTCTTCTGAAGAGGGAGGCCAAGTCCCGGCGTGGGGCCCTGGTCCGGGCGTGGAGAGAGCGGAGCAGACGTTCTGCTCAAAGAGAGGGGTCTGTGTGTTCTAACCTGTCTGATGTAAGGTCTTGTCTTTGTTTTGCCAAACTAGCTACCAAGCCAGGGTGAAAAAGCTACAGGCATTTCCGGAAATCATTGTAACTCACAGAGCTACTGTGAGTCAAAAGATTAAGCTTTTGGAGACACAGGAAAGTGCCCTAAAAGCCTGTGAGGCTTTGGAAAATTAGGCTGTTAAAGAATTCTTGCGCTTCTTGGAGGGGAGGAGGGTTAAAGAGCCGCGTGCCTGCCTGCGGAGGACAGAATGCTTACCGGGAAAAGACCCAAGAAGGCCCCAGCTTTTCTCTTCTGGCCATCTTTGGCCCCAGTAGGAGGCGGGAGTCGGGTGAATTCAGGCAGAGTTGCAAACAGCCTGGCCAAGTGGAAGAGGAGAAGCCCAGCACAGACTGGTGGGCACAGACAGGAGGGCAGGACCGGCTTGGAGTTTTTTTGTTGTTTTTTTTTTCCCTTTGGTTCTCCTCCTTATCCCTGTCTTAAATATTTAGCAATTTACTAAAAATAGGTATAGTATCTTATTTTCTAAAGTGCATTCTTCCCTAGTCCACTTGAATATCTTTTATGAATTTTTGTTTTTTAATTTTTTTCATTCTGAGCTATTATTTGTATGACCTTTGCACCATAAAGACATAGGATGGTTTAACACTGTTCAAAGATGCTCCTTATCACGTGTGGAAATATTGAAGGATTGAAAATGGTGCTGTCTGGAATAAGCACTAGTTTTGAAAAATGCAGAGTCTAAAACAGCTTAATTTGATTAAACTTGAAAATAATCACTATGAAAGGATTTCTTGTCAGAACAGAAAAACAGCAAATAAATTTCATAGGTTTAAAAGCACTGCCTTTCTTTTACCTTTTTTTTTTTTGGCTTTTAGTGAAATTTTATATTTTCAGGAAAACTTCAAGGGTGTTTTCTTTAGGTAGATATTAAGTTAGGATTGAGAATTCTGGAAATGGGAGAGAAAAGAAATGCATGTGAAGTAAAAGCAGTGCACCTCTGAAGGTGAAAGGCATCCCTACAAACAATGCTCTCTACAGAAAGAATAAGAATGAACGCAAAGCTCTCCTAACTTCATTCTCATTGCTACCATGTTCCTGTATTTCTAAAGAAAGGCTAATAGAAAGTTAGCATTATATAGAATACTCAATAAAAATGAAGTGTAAGACAACACACTGACTTAATAAGAAATTAGGTCAAACTAAGAAACTAGATGATTAAAATTTTCTTTTAATCGTCTCTAGACCTGATTAAATGATGCTGAATCAAAATTATTGCATATAATTTGACAGCCTCTGAGTTAAATGCAAATGTGTGAGACCCAACAGGAAGCAACAGGAAAAAGGATGCGTGCTGTTTAGTATATTAAATTTCCATAGCAGGTGTATGCAGTGAGGACAATGGCAAAATCAGACATGATTGGTCTAGGAAGAGAAAGATTCTGTAGCTGGAATTCTCTTCCTACAGTGTTAGGAAATGAAAACTCTCTCACTGCAGCAAAGGAAGCAGAGAGTCTTCTGTTGACTGGATCTGTATTAAGGAAGAAATGAAATAGTCACATTTTCAGGCTCACTTATGCAAATTTACAAACATTCATTTCATTTTTTTGAATTACAGATAGTATGCTGATTCCAAATACTTTTGAATCTGACTTTCTCTCACCTTAATAGTGGATTGCTTATCAAATAATCATAAGAATTTTCACAAAAAAAGGTTATCAATAAATAAGGTATAGATAAATCTGACCAATCTGTTCACCTCATGGCGATAATATGCCTATTGTGGGGAATTTATAAATACATAGTGCACAAACAGCTTCTACTTTCCCTCCACTACCCTCTACTCACTTTTCTTCTATTTACGTAAATTGAAATTTAATTGCTGGAACAGGGCTTTGAGAAAATCTGTGAATTCAAAAGTAAAAACCGAGGAAAAAAATCTAAAAGTATGGAAACCTATGGCAGCAGAGCCCAGAGCAAATTTCTGATTCTGGGAGAGACTGTCTACAGGTGGCTGCTTTCCTCCAAATACTACTTTATTGCCTGGAAAATTACCTTTTGTTTTGTAGCCTCCTTTCTATTTTACAAGCAGAGAAAATTCTAAATTAAAAAAATCATTTTTAAATAAGCAAATTAATCCCCTAAAAACCCTAGGGGTCAAGAAGCTATAATTGCATGTTTGCACACATTAGTTTGATGAAATTGCTGAATTCTTAATGCTTAAATAGCTCAGCTGAAATTACAGTTGACTGAAAATTTAAATATAAAGCAATCATACACATTTTTAAAGCTAGAATAGAAATGAACTTACTAAATTTCTGAATGCATTAGTGCTTTTTAACTTCCTAGTAATTTTAGAAATAATAAGCGAAAAAATTGATTGTGTACATTAAGTGTAAAATAACCTGTGTGCCAGTATATGTCATTAACTGCAAACAACACCTACAAAAGAGTTAAAATGAATATGACAGATTTTGATACCTTTTCATTTAAAGACATTATTCAAACTTACAAAAATGTTAAAAATTTAATGGATAAAAAGACAATGGCTGACAATTGCCTTGAAAGGAAAATAAAAGTACCCAGTGAAATATGAAAACTATTAATCTTTTAGAAATAATTGCTAAAACATTGATTGAAATATTATGAAGTATTAATTTTACCACCAGATTAGTGTTTATAGAAATGAAAATATTCTAAGCTGTTGAGAGGTTTTAGTTTTGTTTTTTGAGGAATTTTTTTTTTTTTTTTGATGAGCCAGGGTGTAGTTCAGTACTATCTCACTGCACCCTTGAACTTCTGGGCTCACAAGATTCTCCTGCCTCTGCCTCCTGATTAGCTAGGACTACCGACACGAGCCACCATGCTTGGCTCATGGAAAAAAAAAAAAAAAAAAGATCAGCACAGATGGGGTCTCATTATGTTGCCCTGACTGGCCTGGACTCCTGGCCTCCAGAGATCCTCCCCGTTGGGCCTTCCAAAGCACTAGGCTTACAGGTGTGAGGCCATTTGCCTGGCAAGTTGAGAATTTTAGACATGATACGTTCATAGGGAGATTGTAAGAATAGAAACAGCTGCAAACATTATGAAAGTTCAATAATGTGTTTCAAGATATGTTCATTTCTGTGTCCTTTACCCTTTTATCCCTCTTCTTGTGGTCTGTGATATGAACATAAACAAAATATGAAAAATATATTCATTACAATAAGTGGAAAATACTGGAAGTAGTTACATGTCTAGCTTTAAGGAAATATTGATACTACATACATGAATTATAATGTCACCATTAAAATTACATTTCTCAAACATCACTAGAAAAAAGAAATGTTTGGGGTATAATGTTAAATGATAATAGCAAGGCATTAAAATGTATGAGGTAAATGTACGGAAAAATAATGAAATGAAAACCTGAAATATTAGCCATAGTCGTCTCCATATAGGAGAATTGATAGGCTTTAAAAAATTCCCCTTCATACTTTTCAGTATTTTACAAATTTTCTTTATGAGCATGTATTAGTTTTATATCACATATTAACATTATTTAATAGAGGATAAAAGAGAGCGACTGTTTGGGCAGTGCCTGTGGCTCAGTGAATAGGGCACCAGCCCCATATACCGAGGGTGGAGGGTTTAAACCTATCCCGGGCAAACTGCAATGAAAAAATAGCCGGGTGTTGTGGTGGGTGCCTGTAGTCCCAGCCACTTGGGAGGCTGAGGCAAGAGAATCACCTAAGCCCAAGAGCTGGAGGTTGCTGTGAGCTGTGACACTACAGCACTCACTGAGGGCGACAAAGTCAGACTCTGCCTCTTAAAAAAAAAAAAAGAGAGAGAGAGAGACTACTTAATTTTGGTTAAAACAGTTGCAGGCTGTGCATGAACTCCTGCTCAGCGGACTAACGCTACGAGTATTTGCTATGTTACTGTTCTTCTAGCCCTTGAAGCCTACGTTGTAAACAAGATACATGAAGGCCTTTCCTTTCTGTAACTTCTGTTCCAGTGTGATGAGAAAAGAGATATCATAGTTTATCGGAGTGAAAAACAGAAAAGAGGAATGGAGAAAACCATACATGGGAAATGAGAAAATGGAGATACTGATTTTAACTTCTTCACTTTTTAAAGTGGGAAGCAGAGATTCTTAGAAACAATTTGAAGACATGCGGATGTCAACATGTTTTGTTGTTTTTATATCCGCAGTAGTGAAAGTGTTCCAGTGGACTGGGAGAACTGGATACTAGAGAAAAAAAAAAATTCCAGGGATGACAGAGGATGAAACCCAGTGCGCAGAATCAAAAAACTAAACTTTGGTGCAAGGAAAGAAACTTCTTTCATCGGAATAGTAAGAATGACAGAAAATACAGGTATAGTTGGTGTAGGATTTATAGATGTAATCTTGGGAAAATAAGAAAATTGGATCAATTACTTCTAGTTTTTTTCAAGGACATATGATTTAATGACGTGAGCTGAGCATATAAGGAAGGTGTTTGGGTGAAAGAATGAATTAATATGGGGAGTTTGAAGAGAGTGAAAAAGTTGTGAAATTTTTTGTTGCTTAGGAAGGTAGAAAGTGAATTCACCAGGGAAGTGTGACAGCATTGCTGGGAACTTGGATTTATGATTTTAAAGCACAGGTATATTTCTTCTGTCTGATTAATGGCTTTCCTCAAGTAAAGTTCAGCTGTTGTTTACAGGGGCAGGTAATTGTGTCCAAGATCATCGGGATTTAGCCACGCAATGGAACGGTTTTTCATCCAACATGCATATGAGTGGCAATAGCAGTCTTCATACATAAGAGGGCTGCTTACCAAGCACATCCTTAATACAGAACGTCCTGTCAGAAGAAGCACTCGAGGACGGAGAAAAGAGGGTGGGGGACACAGTTGATGCCTTGAAGTTTGTAAAATAAGTGCCTTTGTAAAGATAATGTTGGTTGTTAAGATATATTGGAAAGACATTAGCAGATGCAAAGGTAGAGCAAGACCAGAATAAAAGCACTGGAGATCTTCTAAAAGTAGTGCTTTCTTAAACGTCCACTTTTCTCCAATTTTCCCTTTTCAGGTTCTCTCCCCAAGCCTTACATAATAACGACTTTCTTTCCTAATTCTAAGTGGAGCTTGGAGTGACAAGATAGACGAGAGATATTGCTTTCTTTCTCACACAGTCCGTTGAAGACAGAGAGGGGCATATAGGTTCTGACCGCATTGACACGGTAAGGTGACTTTCCAAATTCATGCAAGAACAGAGTGTATAGAAATGGGGGAATAATTGAACCTGTCCTATAGCAGGAGAGTACATTAATATTAGTGCTTCTCCGTTTGCTTGTTTCAAAACTATGTAATGGACTCCATGATATTTTCTTAATTTAACCATGGCTCAGCACCTGTAGCTCAGTGGCTCAGAGCTGGCAGGTTCGAACCCAGCCCAGGCCTGCTAAACAACAGTGACAACTGCAACTAAAAAATAGCCAGGCATTGTGGTGGGCGCCTGTAGTCCCAGTTACTTGGGAGGCTGAGGCAAGAGAATCACTTAAGCCTAGGAGCTTGAGGTTGCTGTGAGCTGTGAGCTGTGACGCTATAGCATTCTACCCAGGGTGACAAAGTGAGATTCTGTCTCAAAAAAAGAAAAAGAAAAAGATAGTAAGAAAATACCATGTGGAAAGTGTTCCTGTATTTTAATTGTCAAACAAGATTGTCCTAAAGAAGTAATAACTTTATCAGAATGAAAGAGTTATGGAACTTCATGAATTAAAGTTCCATAAAGTTATGGAACTTCATGAATTAAAAAACATTAAGTGATTTGATAGATATTCAGCATTTTGTCCTTTAGCTGGATTAGTAGCCTGAAGAGACACCGACACAAGCCCATCTCCGGCTCAGTCCCTCTGACTCCCTGATTGCTTCTGGGCCACTTAATCTCAACTCTCTCTACATCCTTTGTGTCAGTCTCCGGGGAGGCTCACAGTGACTGAGCATCCAGGATTGTGCATCCAGGGCCCATACAGCTCAAAAAGAAGAAACATTAACATTACTGAGCTGCTCAGCCATCCCACGGAAGACAGATTCAAAACACCTGTAATAAAAAGTAAAGAAGTAAAGCTCCCAGTTCAGCCATTTAGCGTAGGTAACCTACACAGATCTACTAGCATTTTTTCTGTGGACTGTCATGTCACTGACCGCCATGCTGCAGCTCTCGTTCAGTGTCAAGGTGGGGCCCAGAAATGTTCTTGCTACCTGTGCACCTTGCAAAATGCTTTCCTGTGAACTTCAACTCACTCTCTCATAATTCATTCAATAGTTAGACACCATTGCTGGGGATCCAATGACTGGCATGTACTCAGTCACTGCAAAGTGTCACTTATTTGAATTGTTTCTATTCAGACTGACAAGAAGAAAAGGACTGAAGACTCCAAACCGTGGAAATAGCATAAAAAAGGCGCAAGTAAACAATCAGAAAAAACTGGGAGCTATGCGAGAGTGCCGGTATGTAGGTATCCCGGTGTTTCTGCAGAGCTGAGGGGTCCGTGTGGGGCGCGGTGGGGACAGGGGTCTGACAATCAGTGCATTTCGTGAAGTTGTAAGAAGCTACTGAATAAAATGCAAATGGAAACCAAGGGCCATATTTGTACATTAGAGTCAGAACTGTACAATGCAGATCGGAGTAAAGGGCGGCGGACGGGGTGGGCGCCTTGGCGTAGTCCGGGGAGGTATCATGGCGTTGGCGCTAAAGCAGGGTCAGCGTCCTGAGAGGAGCCGGGAGACCAGCAGGACGCGCGGCGGTCAGAGCCACGGAGAAGGGGCGAGGCGGGGGGAGCGTCCAAACACTCTCAGCAAGACACACGGAGACTCAGCCACTAGTTTCTTTTTGGGTCTTTTAGAAAAATACTGGGATATTTGTAAAACGAGGTGCCAGCTGAAGCACTTATTTTGTAGCTTACATATAATTGGTTTGGCAGATCCTAAGAGCAGAACCCTGAACCGGGCCCAGAGCAAGCACCAACTTCAGGATTTTGCCTTGGGCCAGCCCTGGGTAGAGTAAGTTGTGTAATTTCCATAATAGGATTTTAATGGATAAAACTCCCCAGATTTTTTTTTTCTTTCAGAAGAATTCTAATTTCTCATGTAATACCAATATGCAAGTGTTAAGGAGAACAGCCTGAGGCTGTTTTTAAACATGCAGTGTCGGGGTGATTGCAATCTCACTTCTCTGCAAAGGCGGCCAGATCCAGCTCCTCTGCGTGGGTTCGCACCACTGTTAGGGGGCAAGCCACAGCTGACCTGTTTGAAAAAAACAGTGAGGAAACATCCTGCGACTACTTCTAACAGATTGTGTATTAGTGGCCATCTAAATATTGTTTTAAGACACAAACTAAAAGATTTTAAAGCACCTCGGGTTAGGTATTGAATATTTTATCTTTTCTAGGTAACACAAAGAACTGTTTTAACATACCTACTCCTTGTGTTTATTTTACAATAAAATTTGAGACATACTATGTATGTACCACTTTTTCAGGGTTTTCCATTCATTCTCTGTTAGCAGAGAACTGACAAATATTACACAATTTACCTTTTGAAAAGTTTCCCTTGCAGTATCAACTTGGAAATCCATTGCATGGAGTTAGATAAATCTTATGTGTGTGTATATATGTGTGTGTGTGTGTATATACACACACACAATATACATTAAACATATATATATAAACACACTCACATTAAAATGTCAAACAAAGCAGTATATGCCTCTGTTCTAGTACTCCATCCTGACACTTTAGTTAATAATCATATTGTATGCAGCATTCAAAACACTGCTCATTCATTTAAAAAGTAGAGCTTTCTTATTTATTTATTCATTCATTTATTTATTTATTTTGGCCGGGGTTGAGTTTGAACCCACCACCTCTGGCAAATGGGGCCGGTGCCCTACTCCTTTGAGCCAGAGGCACTGCCCAGTAGAGCTTTTTTAAAAAAACAAATTCTATTAGCAGTGAGGATGCAAATGTTAGTAATATACATACTGTCCTCAGAGGGCTCCTAGGCTCCTTGGAGCAGGGAATATACAGACATTACAATACAAGCTGCTGTCAAAGGCACAATCTACCAAGGGCTATGTAGAGAGCTTTCTTAAGGAAGGAATGGCTGAGGCTGTCCAGCAGGGGAGGGGAGTGGGGAGGGCAGACAAGAGGTAAAGACAACTGTGCACAAACTATCACTTCTCATTTTCTGCAAGAATAGAAATCATTTTTAGGAGAAACATACACAAATACTGAAGTTATATGCAATAAGAGTTGCATTAATTCTTCTGATTGGACTCACATATCAATTCAAATTAGTATTATACAAAAATATTCTGATTTAACCTAGGTTAAATTTTCAGTTGACCCCCACGGTTGACATGTTTTAAAGGCACTTGAAGAGAAACTTTGAAGTAAATGAATTGTTGACACTAGAGTTTTTGAGAATGAAGGCTAGAGAAAATGGAATGCCAGGTGTACTGAAGTTAACCCCTCTCATCTTGCGTCTTATCAATTCCACAAAGTTGCATTTCTCCCTCCATCACTTCCCTCCAAGGAGCAAAGGGCCTTCAATACCATCCTGAGATTTTCTTCTATGGTTTTATCATGGGTTAAGTTGCTGTGTGAAATTGAAGATACATACTTTTAGAGGAAATTATGTTTTTTAAATGTACTTGTAGATAAATGTGTTATTTAATTAAGTTTCACTAAACTAGGCATAGAAGGTTTTTATGGGTTTTTTTTGCAAATTTCTATTCATGTACTGCATATTTTGACCTTACTGTTCTAATTATAATGAACAAGGGAACAAATCCAAAGCCTTTCTACATGCAAAAGTAATTTATTAAAGTGAGGTATACATGTTTATGTTATTCCAATATATTTTACTTAGATTATTAATCCCAAAAGACAGCATAATATCCAATTTTTTCACCAATTTACAATAATCAATGTTTAGTGATCATACTTTTTTTGTATTTTTTTATTAATTAGACAACTTTTACTAAATGAGAAAACTACCTTTAAAATGTACTTTAACAAAAATCACAGTACAACAAAGATATCTGCACCAGATTGTTTATTGCAGCCCAATTCATAATTGCTAAGTCATGGAAGAAGCCCAAGAGCCCATCAATACACGAATAGATTAATAAACTGTAGTACATGTATACCATGGAATATTATGGAGCCTTAA
>CAUYON010125292.1:0-20648 GCA_963573935.1 Arctocebus calabarensis
TTCAAACCTGCCACCTCAGGTGTACATGGTTGGTGCCTTAGCCCGTTGAGCCACAGGTGCCGTTGAGCCACAGGTGCCAAAGAGCAATTTTTTTTTTTTTTGAGACAGAGCCTCAAGCTGTCACCCTGGATAGAGTGCTGTAACATCACAGCTCACAGCAACCTCCAATTCCGGGGCTCAAGCGAGTCTCTTGCCTCCGCCTCCCAAGTAGCTGGGACTACAGGTGCCCGCCACAACACCCGGACATTTTTTGGTTGCAGCCATCATTGCTGTTTGGCGGGCCGGGCTGGATTCGAACCCGCCAGCTCAGGTGTACGTGGCTGGCGCCTTAGCCCGTTGAGCCACAGGCGCCGAGTCCCAAAGAGCAATTTTTAAAAATAAAAACATAAGACACCATTTAGTCAACATCAAAATGTTAAACATCTACACATTCTGATGCAATTTCACTTCTTCAGAAGTAATCAACACATATTCAAAAGAGGTATGTACAAAGATTTACTCACTCCCAGTGAACTTCCTAATGAATTCTTATGAGTGTTATCAGGCTTTATTGGGCTTAGGCTAAAGTTGTTAGTAAAGTTATAAAAGGCTGCTATGGTAACGCTAAAAAAAAAAAAAGATTTACTCACTGCATCATTGCAAATATCACCTAAAACAATATAAATGCCTGTCAATAAAGTACTGGTTAAATAAATTACTGCATCCAGCCACTGGAATATTATGCAGCCATAAAAGAATGTAACAATCATCAATATGAATTAAGTGCAAGAAAATGCAGAGTGAATATAGTTTTTTACCATTTGTACTTAAAAAGAGTAGATATACAGTATATTCCAATACCTGCTTGCAATGCACTGAGTATTCCATAAGAATACCCAAGAAACTAATAATAGCTACCCCTTTTGGACTGTTGACGTACATCCTTTTCAATGTTTCAGAAGCTAAGAAACACAATTTTATGAATTACCTGTTCAAAAACCTGAGTTAGCTTGAGTTATTTTCTTTTTTATTGTTACTAACAACTATAAGTCATTTTCAAGATTTGTTAGGCTTTGATAAACTCAATCATAATGCCTTAGAAGCAGTTCATTTAGAAATTCTGAGGACCATCCAATTTTAAATTTGAACCATTTTCTACTAAATCAAGGAAAAATATCAAGTATGAATAACATCAAGGATAAATCTATATGAAAATAAAATAAGTTAGATACTTATTATGTGAAAGCAAGTCTTCTGTTTATCACATTAAAAAAACTTAAGGGTGGCGCCTCTGGCTCAGTGAGTAGGGCGCTGGTCCCAAGGGTGGCAGGTTCAAACCCAGCCCCAGCCAAACTGCAACAAAAAATAGCCAGGCATTGTGACAGACGCCTGTGGTCCCAGCTACTCGGGAGGCTGAGGCAAGAGAATCGCCTAATCCCACGAGTTGGAGGTTGCTGTGAGCTGTGAGCACAGCACTATCACAGCACTCTATCGAAGGTGATAAAGTGAGACTCTGTCTCTTAAAAAAAAAAAAACTTTATAGAGGCGGGACGCCTGTAGCTCAAGCAGTCACATACATCACAGCTGGTGGGTTCGAATCCAGCCCAGGGCCTGCCAAAACAACAATGACAACTACAACAAAAAAATAGCCGGGCATTGTGGCAGGCACCTGTAATCCTATGTAATCCTAGCTACTTGGGAGCCTGAGGCAAGAGAATCGCTTAAGCCCAGGAGCTGGAGGTTGCTGTGAGTTGTGATGTCACCGCACTCTACCGAGGGGGACAGCTTAAGGCTCTGTTTAAAAAAAAAAAAAAAAAAACCTTTAGAGATGGCTGTTTGTGGTAGCACAGTGGTTAGGTGCTGGCCACATGCACTGAGCATGGTGGGTTAGAACCTGGTCCAGACCAGCTAAAACAACAATGACAACTCCAACAATAACAAAAAAAATAGACATTGTGGCGGGCGCCTGTAGTCCCAGCTCCTTGGGAGACTGAGGCAAGAGAATGGCTTAAGCACAAGAGTTTGAGGCTGCTGTGAGCTCTGTAAGCCATTGCACTCTACCTAGGGAGCTACATTGAGACTGTCTCAAAAAAAAAACTTTAGAGTCAATGAAAGATCCTAAAATTTAGTGCATCAAGGACACTGACTCTTTCCTGGGTGAATGAATAAAACTCTGCCATCACCTTACCAGACAGGATGTTAACAAACAAAGAACATGTCTCTCTGCCTCTTGGAAAAAGTATTTAACACAAAGAACGTACCAGTTCAAGAGCTCAGTCTATTTTGCACTCTGATTATTAACACATACAATTAAAGAATTTAGATGAAAAATCACTCCACAGGGTCCCAAAGACCATTCCACTACTTAACTCCAAGTCATTCTGTGTTATAGGCACCAACAACAAAGAAAAGGGTATCTCAAATGTGTACCAATGGCCCCTCATCAATTGTAACCTGTAGGCTAAACACCATATGGCGAGGCCAGCCTCCCTTCAGACAGTCATCACTTGGCGGCTGATTAATGTCAATGGTTTAATGACATTTTAGATGGGCCTCTCCAAACCCCTTCCCTGAGGAGGAGGAGGAAGGGGAGGAGGGGAACTATCCGTTGTCTTCCCGGTACTTTGTGTGTTACAGGCTAGAAAGCATCCTGATGACTGTACTGCTATCATTTCCTTTGAGAATAGGGGACTTTAAAAGTTTTTGTTTACCCGTATTGGACCTAAAATTCCCTTTGGCCCGTCCCCCTCTCCCATCCCTGCGGGCGAGGTGTCCCACCGCTCCTCGCCCTTCTCCCCCGCGCGGGCCCGGGGCCAGGGGGCCACAGCTTACCGGTGGGCGCGCTGTCCAGGATGCGCAGATCGTAGGCCCCGGAACAGCGGTAGTTTGCAGCGGTGCCGTTGTCCCAGACCACCACCACCTCCTCGGGGCTCTCGAAGCTCCGGACCGTGCCCACATGGCCCTCGCCGCCGTCCTGCTTCCCCCACTTCCAGTCCGGGCCGCGTACTACCCGGGCCCCGACCCCCTCCACCATTACCCGGTTATTCCGGGAGTTACTCATTGGGGCCCGGGCGGTGGGGTCCGCCGCCGCCGCCGCCGCCGCCGGAGGGCCCGTGAGGGAGTTGGGCCCGGGCCGGACTCTCGGCGCCGGCGGGGGCGGCAGCGAGCCCCGGGGGACGTGGGAATAACTCACGGGGGCGGCGGCGCGGTCCGCTTGGAGCCCACCGCTACTGCCTAGCCGGCGCCGCCGCGCCCCCCGCTCCGACCGGAACCCAGCCCTTGGCGACCCGAAGGCGGCGGCGTCGAGCGGGCAGAGAGGAGGGGGCCGTGGGCGGGGACTCTCCCGCTTCCTCCGGGCTCCCCGGCCGGGCTACAGCGTCGGCCGCCAGGAAACCACGCTCTCCCCCGGCCGGGAGCGCGAGGAGCGCAGGGGGCCGGGGGAGGCCAGCCCGGGGGGGACGGCGAGGGCAGCCGGGGGCAAGCTGAAATGCCGGCCTTTACTCTCCCCCGTCCCCTCGCTCCAGGGTGGACGGCCGAGCGCCGGCGCCGCTTCCTCCCCGGTGGGCAGCGGTGGTACCTCCCGGCGTCCGGCGAGCGCCCGGGCCCAGAGGCCCCCTTCTCTCTGCCCCCGCGCACGCCGCCGCGCTCCGCCCCGCCACAGAGTCCCCGCCGGCCGAGAGCGGCCCCACATCCGGGTACTACCGCACCCAAGGCCGGAACAGCACCTTCTCAGAGTGACTAAGGAGGAAGGGGGTCCTCAGCAATGGTAAAGTGGGAAGGGTTTCAGAGAGTCGCGCGATCGCGGGAAGAAAGGAGAAAATACGATCCCTAAGCGTCTCGCCAGGGCTCAGGGAGGGTGCGCATGCGCCCGGTCGGGAGGCGGAGAGAAAACCTGGGGCAATGAAGGGGCGGATCCTGGATGTGCTTCCCTGTGGTATGGCGCTCCCCATTGGCTGTGAGAATAGGGGCGGAGCCTTATGGAGGCGGGGCTAGAGGAAATGATCCGGCTCCTACCCGGGCTACTGAAACTGTGCGAGTACGATGAGGGTAGTCTTTCTAGTACTCCTAGGTATACTGAGGTGGATTTCAGACTCCGTTTTGTTTTAGTCTTCCTTTTTGACGGACGCAGTAATAAAATAGATTAAGGCCGACCTGCATTTTTGTATGTGCAAATCGAAAACGTTTCAAACCAGAGTGGGTGATGGGTGATGTGTTTTTTAAGCTGAAACCAATGGTTCTGAATGTTGCAAGCACCGGTAAAAGTTCTTGGAAGGTGTGTCTTGCCTTTATGCACAGTCAGGATGGGACGTAGACTCAAAATTTTACTCATTAATAACTGTCTCCACTCACCACATAATTCTGTCCCTAATTGCGAAATACAGCCTTGAAAGGAAGATAAGAGAACTGTAAGAGAGGCTTCTGATTGCCCTTTCTCAAAAGGCCTTATGGTGCATAGAGTTTCGAACCTTTGTTTCCACAGCCCTGCAAGCGTGTATTGTTAGTATAAGCATAAGCTTTGAGGAGAGTCAAAGGAGAAGGGAAAATCCCACAGAGAGAATAATCAAGTGGAAAGACAAGAAAGGGGGTGTGAAATGTACACATTGGATTATTATGTAGTGAAATAAGTGAGATGTTCTTAATTTTTTATGTAAATAAAAATAACAAGCAATACCAATTACAATATTGGAGACTAAACAGAATTTAAATTTTTGCTCAGAATAGGGCAGTCAAATTTCTAATTAAAAAATATTTCACCCTGGCAATTTTTTTTTTTTTTTTTGTAGATTTGTCTCACTTTATTGCCCTCGGTAGAGTGCCGTGGTGTCACACAGCTCACAGCAACCTCCAGCTCCTGACTTAGGCGATTCTCTTGCCTCAGCCTCCCGAGTTGCTGGGACTACAGGCGCCCGCCATAACGCCCGGCTATTTTTCTGTTTTTGCAGTTCGGCGAGGCCAGGTTTGAACCCGCCACCTTCGGCATGTGGGGCCGGCGCCCTACTTCATGAGCCACAGGCACCACCCTCACCCTGGAAATTTTAAATGTGGTATTACCAGAGCTGCTCAGCTGCAGCTATTTGATTAAGAGTGCTGTGGAGGTTTGGCGCCCTTAGCATAGTGGTCACAGCTCCAGCCTCAGACACCGAAGCTGGTGGGTTCCAACCGGCCCGGCCAGGCGAAAACAACAGCTAAACAACTGCAACAACAAAAAAAATAGCAGGGCATGGGCAGCGCCTGTGGCTCCGTGGGTAGGGCACCAGCCCCATATACCAAGGGTGGCAGGTTCGAACCTGCTAAACCTCAACAAAAAATAGCCGGGCGTTCAGGTGGGCGCTGGTAGTCCCAGCTCCTTGGGAGGCTGAGGCAAGAAAATCACTTAAGCCCAACAGTTGGAGGTTACTGTGAGCTGTGACGCTACAGCACTTTCCTGAGGGCAACATAGTGAGACTGTCTAGAAAAAAAAGTACCTGGTGTTTTAATGCTGTACCAATGCTTCCCACTCTTCTGATTTCCTTCTTTATCAACTTAGTTACATTGATCAAATGAATTAGTAAATTGATTTTAAAAATTATAATAGCCACTGTTAAGAGTTATACCTCCAGTGGCTCAGCACCAGGCACTGTGGGGGGCACCTGTACTTCAAGCTACTTGGGAGGCTGAGGCAAGAGAATTGCCTAAGCCCAAGAGCTGGAGGTTGCTGTGAGCTATGATGCTACGGCATACTACTGAGGGCGACAAAATTATACTCTGTCTCTAAAAAAAAATTACTTTGCCCATCTATTTAAATCGATGTCATTAATAGCCACCACCAAAGACTTAGATGAGTTAAAACATTCTGATGGGTTCTGATGGGGCCGGGCATGGTGGCTCACACCTGTAATCCTAGCACTCTGAGAGGCCACAGTGGATAGATTGCCTGAGCTCACAGGTTCAAGACCAGCCTGAGCAAAAAACTGAGACTCGTGTCTCCACTAAAAATAGAAAAACTGAGGCAAGAGGATCGCTTCAGCCCAAGAGTTGGAGGTTGATGTGAGCTATGATGCCACAACACTCTACTCAGAGCCACAGCTTAAGACTCTGTCTCAAAATATAAAAGTTATACACATAAGAACATTCATATTGGAGAGAAATCTTACAAATGTGAATAATGTGTTCTGGCAAAAAAAAAAAAAAAAGGTTATCCCCTCCCTCCTTTCCTGGTAATCCCAGGAAGAATATTATTGAGATGCGATGACTCTGAATGAGTCATGTACCTATCCTTGAACCAAACTCTGTGACGAGCACAGACCTGGCTTTCATGTCCAATTTTAAGTTTGGGTGTGATGTCAACTCTAGCCAAAGCACTTGGTCTAAGAGTCGAAGCAAGGATACCAACGCCCAAAAAGAAAGAATAAATGCTTAAGAAAAAGGTGTTTTAGAAGATGAATCTGAATGATTATGTTGAAACACATCATGAACTGCCTAAATTGTTTGACTCCTGAAACAAATTTAGAGGAAATTTTCTGACATTTTACATGACATCAGCCATTTGAATAGAAGCAACATGGTTGAATGAAGTGTCAGAAGACTTTGTCAGACGACTTTGATTCTAGCTCTGTGCTCAGGCTTATTAGCCTTATGACCTTCAGCAAATCACCTGACTTCTCCGACTCCCAGCTGCTTTGCACCTAAGACAAAAATATTAATCGTATTTGTATATGTAATTGTTCTTGGTTCATTTTTGCATCTATACTAGCTTAAACTTTTTTTTTTTTTTTTGAGACAGAGTCTCAAGCTGTCACCCTGGATAGAGTGCTGTGGCATCACAGCTCACAGCAAACTCCAGTTCCTGGGCTCAAGCGAGTCTCCTGCCTCCGCCCCCCAAGTAACTGGGACTATAGGCGCCCGCCACAACGCCCGGCCGTTTTTGGTTGCAGCCATCATTGTTGTTTGGTGGACCCGGGCTGGATTCGAACCCGCCAGCTCAGGTGTATGTGGCTGGCGCCTTAGCCCGTTGAGCCACAGGCGCCGAGCCAATGCTAGCTCAAGCTTGAGAAGTGCCAAGAGTTGGTGCCTAAAAAGTCACAGAAAACATTTCTTTCTTTTTTTTCTTAGATTAATATGAGGGTACAGACAATTAGGTTACTTCGTTTGTGTTTATTAGGTAGAGTCCAAGGTGTAGTTGTGCCCCTCACCCAGGAGATATGCCATATACCTTTACATTGTGCCTCTTAGGTGAGAGGACACAATACCCACTTCCTTCCCCACGCTGACTTTGTGTTTTTCTCTTATATGAGCATGTATTTGTTAGTCTACTGTTAGCATGTATTTGTTAGTCAATTAGTATTGAGTACATTGGGTACTTGCTTTTAAATTTATGTGATACTTTACTAAGTAGAATGTGAGAGGTCAAAGACCAAAAATAAAAATTATCCCAAGACATGAAACAAAAGGAAAGGGCAGTGCCTGTGGCTCAGTGGGTAGGACGTCAGCCCCATATACCAAGGGTGGCAAGTTCAAACCCGGCCCCAACCAAATTGCAACAAAAAAATAGTGGGGCGTTGTGGCAGGCACCTATAGTCCCAGCTGTTCGGGAGGCTGAGGCGAAAGAATCGCCTAAGCCCAGGAGTTGGAGGTTGCTGTGAGCTGTGACAAAACGGCACTCTACTGAGAGCAATAAAGTAAGACTCTGAAAAAAAGAAAAAAGAAGAAAGAGAGAACGGCGCCTGAGGCTCATCGAGTAGGGCATCGGCCCCATATGCTGAAGGTGGAGGGTTCAAACCTGGCCTTGGCCGAACTGCAAAACAGAAAAAGAGCCAGGCTATGTGGCGGGTGCCTGTAGTCCCAGCTACTCGGGAGGCTGAGGCAAGAGAATCGCCTAAGCCCAGGAGTTGGAAGTTGCTATGAGCTGTGTGACGCCACGGCCCTCTACTGAGGGCAATAAAGTAAGACTCTGTCTCTACCCTCCCCCCAAAAGAGAGAAAGAATGAGAAAAAGAGAGAGAGGAAAGGAAAGGAAAGGAAGGGAGGGAGGGAGGGAGGGAGGAAGAGAAGAAAGGAAAGGAAGGAAGGAAAGAAAGGAAAGAGAGAGAAAGAGAAAATGGGGCTCAACTGTGGCTCAAAGAGCTAAGGTGCCAGCCACGTACACCTGAGCTGGCGGGTTCGAATCCAGCCTGGGCCCGCCAAACAACAATGACGGCTGCAACCAAAAAATGGCCGGGCGTTATGGCGGGCGCCTGTAGTTCCAGCTACTGGGAGGCAGAGGCAGGAGACTCGCTTGAGCCCAGGAATTGGAGGTTGCTGTGAGCTGTGATGCCACAGCACTCTATCCAGGGTGACAGCTTGAGGCTCTGTCTCAAAAAAAAAAAAAAAAAAAAGGAAAAAAAGAGAAAATGGAATTCAGGTTCTGTGTGGACAACAGAAGCCTTTATTTCCTCCCTGGTGAGTGCAAGCTAAGTTCAAGAAGGAAGTCAACATGTGCATAATGGTGGATGGGGGGGTTTAAAGACCAGAAGATTTGGGGTGTACATTCCTTTTCCTGGGTAGGACATCTGTCTGAAGGGTGACAGTTGATCCATTCCCCTTTCCTAGGTGGGACATCTAATTTGGGCAGGTCAATTCTATTTAACTCTATCAGATGGTTCTCCAACTCTATTCAGTTAATACAAAAGATGTAAAGTCTCCATCTTTTCTTATAACTCCATAGTATTATTATATATACACGACAGTTTATTAACCCATTGTATTATACTCCATGGTGTGTGTGTGTATATATATATATATATATATATATATATATATCACAGTTTATTAATCCATACACATGTTGATTGGCACTTGAGTTGATTCCACATCTTGGCAATTGTGAATTGAGCTGTGGTAAACATTCTAATGCATGTGTCTTTATGGTAAAATGATTTTTTTTTTCTTCTGGGTAGATACCTAGCAATGGGGTTGCGGGATCAAATGGAAGATCTACGTTTAGTTCTTTGAGGATTCTCCATCCTTCTTTCCAAAGAGGCTATATTAGTTTGCAGTCCCATCAATGGTGTAAAAGTGTTCTTTTCTCTCTACACCCTCACCAGCATCTATAGCTTTGGGACTTTGGCCAAACTTGCCAGAAATGAAAGCATCACTAGGCAGCATCTGATAATCTCTGACCCACATGCCGGACTGGCTCTTGAAGGCCCTCCACTCAGAAGCAGACACAATACGATGCCCCCACACACACACGCTCTGCCAGTCAGGATCTGTCTTTTGGAGCTGTGGCATACTTTAGTTAAGCCCACTAATTTGCACCAGCACCTCAAGTCCCAGCCAGCAAATAGTATTTCTTTCCTTTTCCTCTTAGATAGATTAAATAGATTCCCAACAGTGAGAACTTGAGTAGTGCCAAAAGACTTTAGTAATCCTAGATTTGTTTCATCTTGGGTTTTGTTTTTTTTCCCGCAGTAAGACTCTCCAGATAATTTTCCCCTTTCTGTTGGCATGTGGTCAGATACGCAACATAGAAGTTCCTCAGGTTACCATGCACTCCATTGAGTGCTCTCAGGGATTATATCGCAGAGAAAGACATGGATTGGCAGTGAGTACAATTAAAATGGCCAAACTGTACAAACCTTCTTTGTCTGTTTCTTCTTTACCTCTAAAACCGACCATTCTTATAACATTTCACTGGAGTATTTTAACACAGCTCAAAATTTATCATTTGGGCGGGGCGTGGTGGCTCACACCTCTAATCCCAGCACTCTGGAAGGCCGAGGCGAGTGGACAGCCTGAGCCAGAGCAAGGCTCTGTCTCTAATAAAAACAGGAAAACTAGCCGGCTGTTATGGTGGGCACCTATAGTCCCAGCTTCTTGGGAGGTTGAGGCAAGAGAATCACTCAAGACCAAACAGTTTGAGGTTGCTGTGAGTTATGACACCATAGCACTCTACCCAGGGCAATAGAGTGAAGCTTTGTCTTAAAAAAAATAAAAATAAAAAAAATTTTGATCTTTCTTTCTTGGTTGTTTTTTTATTTTTTTTTTTTCAGGTAAAAAAAATGCTGTGTGACCCCACCACCAGTGGCTATTCATAGGTGTGATCATAGTGCACTCTAACCTCCACTCCTAGACCTGGACCCAACTGATCCTCTTGCTTCAGCCTTTACAGTAGCTGGGAATAAAGGCACATGTCATCATGCCCAGCCCAAAATCTTCTTTACCTTCCCATCCCTGGCTCTGTACTCCCTACAGATTTCTCTGATTTCTGGCAGCATGTAACATTGACAAGCGGTCATCCCTAACTTAATTGCTCAGCTCATAATGGCCACTGACCCTTTAAGGCAGTGATTCTCAACCTTCCTAATGCCTCGTAATGCCATGACCCTTTAATACAGTTCCTCAAGTTGTGGTGACCCCCCCCCACCCATAAAATTATTTTCGTTGCTACTTCATAACTGTAAGTTTGCTACTGTTATGAATAGTAATCTAAATATCTGATATGCAGGATGTATTTTCATTGTTACACAGGGGTCACGACCCACAGGTTGAGAACAACTACTTTAAGGAATCTTCAGCAGGTAATGTATGGTAGGGGCTGCCACATCTTTCCTCCTCTCCCTTCCTAGGAAAGACATATTATTTTAAGAAACAAGGTCTTGGGCCAGGTGCAGTGGCTTATCCCTAGCACTCTGGGAGGCCAAGGTGGGTGGCTGGCCTAAGCTTAGGAGTTTGAGACCAGTCTGAGAAAGAACTAGAACTCATCTCTAAAAATAGCCAGGTGTTGTGGTGGACACCTGCCATCCCACCTACTTGGGAGGCTGAGGCAAGAGTATTGCTTGAGCCAAAGAGTTTGAGGTTGCTGTGAGCTATGATGTCATGGCACTCTACCAAGGGCAAAAGTGAGACTCTGTCTCAAAAAAAAAAAAGATGCCTGTAATCCTAGCACTCTGGGAGGTCAAGGTGTAAGGATCCCTTGAGTTGGAGTTCAAGACCAGTATGAGCAAGAGTGACAACCTTGTCTCTACTAAAAATAGAAAAATAAAGCCAGGTGTCAGGGTAAATACCTGTAGTCCTAGTTACACAGGAGGCTGATACAGGAGGATTGCTTGAACCCAGGAGTTTGAGGTTGCTATGAGCTAGGCTGATGCCACAGCTCTAGACTGAGCAACAGAATAAGACTCTGTCTCAAGGAAAAAAAAAAGTCTTTGCTTGTAAATTCCCCCAGTTTAAGCCTCCCAAATGGACTAAGACATCATCTCCTGCACTAACCAAGCCAATTTTGTTGAGAGAAGTAACATACCCAACTAACAACTTCTTACCTAAGTCTTGTGAAAGTGGTAGCCATGTGACACAGTTCTATACAGTGATTTGAGAGTGGGGTGTCGGGGGTAACTCCTCAGAGGACAGATAGGCGCTGCTAGCACCTGCCTTTGTCATCTCTCTCCTTTCCTTCTTATACATGCCTGAGACACAGTTAAAAGGAATGGGAGAGTCATAAAAGTAGCTACAAGAGCCATACACTAAGCAGCAGAAAGAAGCAGCCAGGGACAGGGGTGACATCTTTTGAGTTGTTGCCACAAGCCTGGATCATTTGCCTTCAGACGCTTTGTCATACGAAAGGAAAAGCCAAGCTTAGAAAGGATAAGCTCAAGTATTCTATAACACTATAGATTTTATGTAATATATATAATATATATAATTTTATATTATATATTATATAGAGAGAGACTGTAATCAACAACAATTTATTGTATATCCTCAAATAGCTAGAAAAGTAGTTTTCTTGTTGTTTATGAGACAAGGTCTTACTCTGTCACTAGAGTGCAGTGGCATCATCACAGCTCACTACAACCTCAAACTCCAGGACTCAAGCAATCTACCTGCCTCAGCCTCCCAAAGAGCTGAGACTACAGGTGTGTGCCACCATGCCTAGCTAATTTTTTCTATTTTGGGTAGAGAGAGGGTCTTTCTCTTGCTCAGACATCAAGCAGTCGTCACACCTGGGCCTCCCAGAGTGCTAGGATTACAAGTGCAAACCACCACAACTGGCCTGGAAAAGTAGATTGTTAGTGTTTCCAATACAAAGAAATGATAAATATTCGAGGTGATGGATATACTAATTGCCCCAATTTAATGATTATACATTTTATACAAGTATTGAAATATCACACTGTATCTCATTAATAGTATAAACATATAATGTTTATGTGTCAATTAATAATAAAAACAAAAAAGAAGAAAAAGAAGCCCTATCTTTATTAAGTCCCTTGAAGCTATATGCAATTTCTCTCTGACACACCACTCTTTCAAAATACTTGGCTATGAAACGGAGGACAGGTAGACCAGGTAGTGCAGGAAGACGTGGAATTAGGAATAGCTTTGTAAGACAGGAAAGGCTAGGACTTATTTAATTGCTCATAAGGAAGAGTTGGGGGAGGGGGCAAGAGAAAAAGAGAAAGAAGAAAGTTGAAGGCAGCAGAGAATGGGAATGATTTATGAACTGCTCTATTGCGGTCTTAACAAATTACTACAAATGTAGTGGCTTATTACTACAATTGTTTATTATCTTCTAATTTTTCTGGGGGTCAGGACTCCATACACATCCTAGCTGGGTTCTCTGCTCAGGGTCTCAGAAGGTTGCAGTCAAGGGGTTGGCCCTGGCTATGGTCTAATCTGAGGTTCAGCAACCTCTTCTAAGCTCATGTGCTTGTTTGCAGAATTTATTTTCTGTAGGTGGGGAATGTAACAAAACTTGAGTCCACTCACCCAGTGCACAAACACCGAAACTAGGATTTGCAGCAAGAGAAAGTGAGGTGTTTATTGCATGTCACCAAGCAAGGAGAATGGGCAGCTAATGCTTAAGACTTGAAATTCTGGCTCAGCTCCCGTAGCACAGTGGTTGTGGTGCCAGCCACATGCACCAAGGGTGGTGAGTTTGAACTTGACCTGGGCCAGTTAAACATCTGAAACAAAAAAAATAGCTGGGTACCCTGGTGCCTATAGTCCCAGCTACTTGGGAGGCTGAGGCAAGAGAATCGTTTAAGCCCAAGAGTTGGAGGTTGCTGTGAGCTATGATGCCACAGCACTCTACTGTGAGGGTGACAAAGTGAGACTCTGTCTCAAAAAAAAAAAAAAAATTTCAGATCTCAAGTAATTCTCTTGCCTCAGCCTCCTAAATAGCTGGGACTACAGGTGTCCGCCATAATGCCCGGCTATTTTTAGATGCAGGGTCTTGCTCTTGCTCAGGCTGCTCTCAAACCTATGAGCTCAGACAATCCACCCACCTCAGCCTGGGAGTGCTAGGATTACAAGCGTAAGCCACTACACTAGGGCAAAATTTGAACTTCTTGATGGCTCACAAGTAAGGGTGTTTAAAGATGGGTACATTTCAGAAAAGCAGAAGTCACAGGCAAAATTGTAAATAAATCAATACATAGAGATTATACACTGGCTTGACTCAAAGACAGGTTATCTTTTTTATTGTACATTTTATTTTAGGCCAGGCATTGTGGTGGGTGCCTGCAGTCCCAACTACTCGGGAGGCTGAGTCAAGAGGACCACATCAGCCCAGGAGTTTGAGGTCGCTATGAATTGTGATGCCACTGCACTCTAGCCTGGGGCAACAGGTGAGACTCTGTCTCAAAAAAAAGAAGGTTCAGTACCCGTAGCGCAATGGTTACAGCACCAGCCAAGTACACGAGGCTGGCGGGTTTGAAACCAGCCCGGGCCTGCTAGAAAACAATAACAACTACAACAAAAAGTAGCCAGGTGCTGTGGCAGACACCTATCGTCCCAGCTACTTGGGAGGCTGAGGCAAGAGAATTGCTTAAGCCTGAGAGTTTGAGGTTGCTATGAGCTGTGGTGCCACAGCACTCTACCAAAGGCAACATAGTGAGACTCTGTCTCAAAAAAAAAATTAAAAAAGAAAGAAAGAAATTTAGAACAGTCCTTGTAGTCCAATCCTCAGTTCCCACTTATGTGAGGTCGGCATTTTCTATCTGGTGGGGTTCCAGTTTTCTGAAAAACAAGTCAAGAATGTATGTTAAGGCTCAGCACCTGTAGCTCAGCAGCTAGGGCACCACCCGCCTACACCAGAGGTGGTGAGTTCAAACCTAGCCCCAAGCCTGCCAAACAACAATGACAACTACAACTACAAAATAGCTGGGTGTTGTGGCAGGCGCCTATAGTCTCAGCCACTTGGGAGGCTGAGGCAAGAGAATCGCTTAAGCCCAAGGGTTGGAGGTTGCTATGAGCTGTGACACCACAGTACTCTACCAAGGACAATATAGTGAGACTCTGTCTCAAAAAAAAAGAATGTATGTTAAGATGCTACTTTTTAGTTTCTATAGGGAACTAAAATGCTTCTGATTCTGATTTGCTTGGGAGGCTATTGTTTAAATTATTACAATCTTATTGTGTATTTGGTTGCTCATTTATTTCCCAAGGTTGGCTAAGTGCATGGAATTTCCCTTGAAAAGACTCAACATTTTTTCTTTATTTCCATGTTTGTGTTTGGGGAGCTGGTAGGTCCCTAAGAAAAGGTCCCTTCTCTGTCTCAAAAACTTGTGGAGCTTGCTACTTCTTCTTCTTCTTTTTTTTTTTAAAGAGACAAAGTCTTACTTTGTCACCCTCGGTAGAGTACTGTGACATCACAGCTCAAAGCAACCTCCAGGTCTTGGGCTTAGGCGGTTCTCTTGCCTCAGACTCTTGAGTAGCTGGGACTACAGATGCCCATCACAATGCCCGGCTATTTTTTGTTGCAGTTTGGCCAGGGCCAGGTTTGAACCTGCCACCCTTGGTATATGGGGCCTACTCACTGAGACACAGGCGCCACCCTGGGAGCTTGCTTCTTCAAGCCCAGGAAAAGAAAGTCTCTAACTTCTTGCATCTCTGACCTCTGGACTCTTTTTTAAAGGACCCACCTGCTTAGATAAGGTCTAGCCAGGATAATCTGCCTTTTGATTAACTCAGAGACAACTGATTAGAGATCTTAATGACATCTACAAAATCACTTCACCTTTGCCATACAATGTAATATAATCACAGGAGCAATACTATGTCATGTTCACACATGCCACACACACTCAGGGGGAAGGGATTACACAAGGTTGTATACCTCCAGGATGATGAAACTTGTATGGGCGTAGACGAACCTGGGAATTCTGCCTACCTCAGACTGTGATCTTTGAAGAGGCAGCAAAGGACATCACCTTCACCTATGTTTTGAGTCTCATTCCCTCCTACCCCCTAAAGGATTGTATCTTATACAGGTAAGTTTAGAAGTATACAATCATGAGAAACTGTTCTCTTTTCCTTTCAATTTAATGAGTTGCCTTGCTTAAGAACTGATTTTAGTGCACCCTTGAAGTGTCTCATGTGACCACTCCACACTTATGTATTACGGGTACATTTACTTATAAACAAGCTATTTGAGAATTAATAGGACAGAGTGTTTTCACAGTTTTGAGGTAGCCAAAAATATTTCTCTTTCCAACTACATATGGTCAGAAAGATGCATCTTTGCAGGAAGAGGAAACAGAAAGACAAATTATATTGAAGTTTTAATATGATAATTTTTATCTCAATAAAATATAGTGGGTTGTTTCTTTTTTTTTTTTTTTAGAGACAGAGTCTTACTTTGTCGCCCTTGGTAAAATGCTGTGGCGTCACAGCTCACAGCAACCTTAAACTCTTGGACTTAAACAATTGCCTCCCGAGTAGCTGGGACCACAGGCACTTGCCACGATGCTCGGCCATTTTTTTCTTGCAGTTCAGCTGGGGCTGGGTTTGAACCCACCACCCTTAGCGCCCTACTCACTAAGCCACAGGTACTGCCCAAAATATAGTTTTTTCTTTTTTTTTTTTTTTCTGAGACAGAGTCTTACTATGTCACCCTTGGTAGAGTACCATGGCTTCACAGCTCACAGCAACCTCCAACTCTTGGGTTTAAGCGATTCTCTTGCCTCAGCCTCCCAAGTAGCTGAGATTACAGGCGCCTGCCACAAAGCCCGGCTGTTTTTTGTTGCAGTTGTTGTTGTGTAGCAGGCCCAGGCTGGGTTCAAACCTGCCAGTCTTGCTGTATGTGGCTGGTGCCATAACCACTGTGCTACAGGTGCCAAGCCACAGCCATTCTAGTTAGAATCTATGAGATAGTTTTCTGCCTCCCTCCCTCCCTTTCCTCCTTCTTTCCTTCGTTCCTTCCTTCCTCCTCCTTCTCTCTCTTTCTACTTTCTCTATTTCTGTCTGTCTATCTGACACAAAGTATGATTTTGGCTTTCCCTAAGGAAGGAGGAAGGAGAAGCATTAACTTTATTTTCCTCCAGTTGGGTGTTAGTCTTTAAATTAATCCCCTCCACAGGAAGATATTCTCAAAGGATTCCAGTTACCTTGGAGGAAGCAGGGATAATTTATCTCCCTATTATGGTTACAACTTGGCTGCCATATCCTGAACCTAATAGACACAAATTGATGCTGATGGAAGCTGTAGGCAGATTTTTACCCAAGACTCCAATGATAAGTCTAAACTGTACAGATCTGGAGTGGGGCGTGGTAACCACAAACACATCTACTCCCTTTATCATTCTTAAACCTTCAAGAAATTCAACTTGCTTCTTCTGCTGGCCTCCACTGGAGGTCTTACATGTATATTCTTCCTTCCCAACATGCCTTCTATTTGCCTTCCATATTTTAACTCCTCTCATCTGGAAATCTCTAGCCTCAGTTTTTCCAAAAGAAATCTGTTGACTGGAAATCAGATTATTAGGGCTAAAGTTGGGAATCTGATTAGTGCAATAAGTATTAGAGCTGAAGTTGGGGTCACAGTGCCTTATTAATAAAAAATTAGATGACATTTGTATTTTCTTGTAATAATCCATATAGAAATACTCTCTATATTCTAATTGAATATAACCTAAAATATTTTTTCCTTAAGTTTATATCCTTTTTTTTTTTTCTTGAGACAGAATCTCACTTTGTCATCCTGGGTGGAATGTGTGGCATCATAGCTCACAGCAACCTCAAACTCCTGGGCTCGAGTAATCTTCTTGCCTTAGCCTCCAGAGTAGCAGGGACTACAAGTGTCCACCATGTTGCCTGGCAAGTTGGTTTTGTTTTGTTTTGTTTTGTTTCTATTTTTAATAGAAACAGGGTCTCACTCTTGCTTAGGCCAGTCTCAAACTCCTGAGCTCAAACAATCCACCCACCTTGGCCTCCAGAGTGCTAGGATTACAAGTGTGAGCCACACTCCCAGCCCAAGTTTATATCTTACGATTTTCAGTTTTGGCCTCCTTTGTAAGTATAAACCACTCTATATTCTCCCTGATTTCTGTTGCCAATTTGACCTAGATTTAAGGAGGGTAAGATTTTAGGATGTATCTTATTACAGATAGAATTTTTCTAAAATGCTGGTCAAGTGAAGCAGGGGCAATAGAAAAGTAAGAAAGAAATCTGTAACTGATTGTGATCAACTAATTGTAAACACCGTGGTACTCAGACAAGCCACAAATAGAATTTTGCTTTATCCAAAAATTAAAGAAACGTAAAATACCCAGAAACATTGACACAGGTTTAATTCTTACTAAAATCTCTGAGAGAGTTGATAAAAGAATGATAGCTTCTATATATACAGGGAAAGATGAGTACAAAAACAACTATAGATTTGTATACCCTATATACATGGTTATTATACATAATATATGACCTCCCTCTGTTGACTGAAAGGGCCTAACAGCAGGGATACCCAGTAACAATGAGTACACCCCATGCCCACATCTTGGTTTCTAAATACCATTCCCCAATAAAAGGAACCAGGGCGCCTTGGAGATATGGCTGATTCTAGGCCTGACACAGAGAAAATACAAGAGGAGCCTGGAGCATCCTATAGTACCAGAAAGTAAAGAAATGCTAAAAAAAAAAATTTTTTTAAAGATGGGGACATGCCAAAGGGACATAGAAGCCAACATAAAAGAGCTTCCAGTGGCCAGGGCTGGAAGAATTTGAAAAATAAAATAAATAATATAGTTTTGGATTATAATCCAAGTATAAATATATATATATATATATATATATATATATATAAACATACATATTGATACATATATTGATATAAACAGCAGTATGAATTGAATAAATAAGTTGAATAAATAAAATAAATGGGGGCTTGGCGCCTGTGGCTCAATGGGCTAAGGCACCAGCCACGTACACCTGAGCTGGCAGGTTCAAATCCAGCCCAGGCCCACCAAACAACAATGACGGCTGCAACCAAAAAATGGCCGGGCATTGTGGCGGGCACCTATAGTCCCAGCTACTTGGGAGGCGGAGGCAAGAGACTCACTTGAGCCCAGGAGTTGGAGGTTGCAGTGAGCTATGATGCCATAGCACTCTATCCAGGTTGACAGCTTGAGGCTCTGTCTCAAAAAATAAATAAATAAATAAATAACTAGGGAAAGGAGACAAATATTGGTTCTAGAAGAATTCCAAATATATTTAGGAACTCCCTCCTTCAGGAGCGAGACGTTAATTTCTGCAACACCTCTCTGGAGAGAGAGAGTTATTTTATATATATATATATATTTTTTTTTTTTTTTTTTGAGAAATGGGATCTCAGTGGCTAGGGCACCAGCTACATATACTGGGGCTGGCCTGGTCTGCCAAACAACAATGACAAAAACAACAACAACAGAAATAGCTGGGCATTGTGGCAGGCGCCTGTAAGTCCCAGCTACTTGGGAGGCTGAGGCAAGAGAATCACTTAAGCCCAAGAGTGAGGTTGCTGTGAGCTGTAACACTACAGCACTCTACCAAGGCAACATAGTGAGACTCTGTCTCAAAAAAAAAAAAAAGATTAAGAGGCATTCTATAAGATACCTGACCACTTTTCTTCAATAGTGTCAAGATCCTGAAAACAAGAAAAAATTGAGAAAGTATCAGAGGCCGAAGGAGGCTAGGGAGACATGACAATAAGCATAATGATAGATACTGGGATGTATCTTAGAACATTAACGAAAAAATTAATGAATTCCAAATGAGTCTGGAGGTTAGTTAACAGTGACATTACTGTTCATTTCTTTCTTTCTTTCTTTCTTTTTTTTTTTTTTTTGAGACAGAGCCTCAAGCTGTCACCCTGGATAGAGTGCTGTGGCATCACAGCTCACAGCAACTGCCAATTCCTGGGCTCAAGCGAATCTCTTGCCTCCACCTCCCAAGTAGCTGGGACTACAGGCGCCCACCACAACACCCAGCCATTTTTTTCTTGCAGCCATTATTGTTGTTTGGTGGGCCCGGGTTGGATTCAAACCCGCCAGCTCAGGTGTACATGGCTGGTGCCTTAGCCTGTTGAGCCACTGGCACCAAGCCTACTATTCATTTCTTAATATACCCCAATAACATGAAATAAGAGTGGAGATAACTAGTTGAGAGGTATATGGCAACCCTCTGTACTATCTTTACAACTTTTCCCTAAATGTAAAATTATTTCAAAATAAAAATTTGTTAAAAATGTATTTTTAAGGCAAGATGCAGTAGCTCACACCTGTAATCCTAGTACTCTGTGAGGCAGAGGTGGGGATTGCTTAAGCTCAGGATTTTGTGACCAATCTCGGCAAGAACAGGAACCTGTTCTAGAAAAATTAGCTGGGTGCAGTGGTGCCGGCACCTGTAGTCCCAACTGCTCAGGAGGAGGGGCAGGAGGATCACTTGAGCCCACAAGTTGGCAGCTGTAATGACCTATGTTTGTTGCCACTGCACTCCAGCCCAAGCTAACAGAGACCCTGTCCCAACCCTCCAAAAAAAAAGAAAGAAATTATGTGAGTACCAGCAGCTGTGGGATTTGTTTTTTTTGTTTGTTTTTTTTGTTTTTTTTTGAGACAGAGCCTCAAGCTGTCACCCTGGATAGAGTGCTGTGGCATCACAGCTCACAGCAACCTCCAATTCCTGGGCTCAAGCGAGTCTCCTGCCTCCGCCTCCCAAGTAGCTGGGATTACAGGCGTCCGCCACAACGCCTGGCCATTTTTTGGTTGCAGCCATCGTTGTTTGGTGGGCCCAGGCTGGATTCAAACCCGCCAGCTCAGGTGTATGTGGCTGGTGCCTTAGCCCGCTGAGCCACAGGCGCCAAGCCCAGCTGTGGGATTTGAAGGCCAACATGGAGACTACCTACCATGTTCCCTATGCAAGGGCCCTCCTGGAGAAATAAGAAGCTGTGGAGGCAAAGTTGAGGGAGTTAATTAAAAGATAATTTGCCTTCTATGTCACAAGCTTAAAAAATAAAAACAAATTAATTTATATCTATATAAATATATAGATATATAGATTTATTTTTTGGTAGAGACAGAATCTCACTTTTTTGCCCTCAGTAGAATGCTATGGCATCACATAACTCACAGCAACCTCCAACTCCTGGGCTTAGGTGATTCTCCTGCCTCAGTCTCCCGAGTAGCTGGGACTACAGGTGCCCACCATAATGGCCAGCTATTTTTTTGTTGCAATTTGGTCAGGGTCCGGTTTGAACCCACCACCCTAGGTATATGAGGCCAGTGCCCTATCCACTGAGCCACAGGCGCGGTCCAATAAATAAATATTTTTAAAAAGAAGGAGGTATTGTGTTGGCTCCTGTGGCTCAATGGGCTAAGGCGCCAGTCACGTACAACTTAACTGGCGGGTTCAAATCCAGCCCGGGCCCGCCAAACAACAATGACAGCTGCAAACAAAAAATAG
>CAUYON010125296.1:0-10060 GCA_963573935.1 Arctocebus calabarensis
ATAATACTCCCGAGGTCACGCAAAGAATAACAGAGCTAGGGAAAGAATATAAACAGTCTGGTGCTAGAATCCTCCTTTACCATTGCATTCCATTACACACCTAAGTAGAAAAGAGAAGAAAGAAATAGAACAAACATGGTATTTACTTTCCCCTAACACTAGCATGAGCCAGCATAAATAGGAGTTTCCCTAGAGAATCTAACATTCTATCTTCAAAAGTGAAGCTTCTCCAACCCACAGGCCCTCAAATTTTGGTGGTGAGGAGTTAACATCCGTAGTACTCTAAAATCACATGAGAATGGGAGATGCTTCAAGCACATGGAGGAGCTGGCGAGAAACACCAGGTAGGGTATATTTAGGGTGGTGGTGCTAGTAGCAAAGTCCGGATTTGTATTTGAAAAAAGTTACTACTAGTCGATACTGTGGAATGGTCCCCTGGTCCAGAAAAAGTTGCTTGGGCAGCACCAATGAAGCTGTTATTGACAGTCAGCACCTACAAAATGAATTGTTCTATGATAACGGAACACTAACAAACCTGCCTTCTGGCATTTTCATCAACCTTCAGGCCGTCTACACCTCCAGAGTGGAGTCGGCAGGACAAACTCTACCACCATGGGTGACCCTGTGTCCACCTCCTCTGTGACCCACTCTTTTCAGCTGAAGTGACCTCCTGTCTTCCTCCTACTTCTCAGCTAGCATGAGGGGAGAGTGAGGATGAACCTTGGTAACAATCCACACTCACTTTTCATAATACAGATCAAGGTGTAGTGTTTTGTCTGGTGCTGCTATTAGGGTGAAATTGGAGACATGAAGTCAATTTGGATGTGTTGTAAATCCATGCCACGAAGTGCAGCAGAAAATAAAAGAATTGGGATGTCTGTAATCCCAGCACTTGGGAGGCCAAGGCAGGTGGAATGTCTGAGCTCACAGGTTCGAGACCAGCCTGATCAAGAGCAAGACCTCGTCTCTAAACATAGCCAAGCACTGTGGTGGGCACCTGTAGTGCCAGCTACTCGGGAGGCTGAGGCAAGAGAATCACTTCAGCCCAGGAATTTGAGGTTGCTGTGACCTATGATATTTCACAGAAACACTATACAGGAGAAATGGCGGTCCACACAGCTACATTCAGTTATTATACATGTGTAAAGCCTCAGATCCTACAGAGTTTCATGCCTGTGACATCTGTGAATTCACAGAGCACACACTTAAAATGATACAGATGCTATCGATGAAAGCCATAGACGAAAAATCATGAGGAGGGATGATAACAATGTGTAACATCTATTTATTACTATAAGTAAAAACCAGGGATGAGGAGCAAATAATAAGGAATATCAATAACAGGAAAAGGGATTGGAAAGGCAGAGAAAAGAAAATGTTTCAAGGGGGTGTAAGAACAAGGTCAATAAGCGGTGCCTAAAGGGAGTGGGAGGGGAGAATAAACAAAGGGTGCCACAAGGGGGTGAAAGGGAAGAGTAAAGAAACGTCAGTGAAATGTGGACACAGTCCCAGGGCAGGTCTCCTCAGCCTTGATGTTGTTTTTCGCCTATTTAAATTGGGGTTCCAGCTGACGGGAGAACTTGTGTCTGCAGAACAGAGAGGCAGCTATGAGGCCACCAGGAATCAAAACTCAGCCCCCCCCCCCCAGGGCGGCTCCTGTGGCTCAGCGAGTAGGGCGCCGGCCCCATATACCGAAGGTGGCGGGTTCAAGCCCGGCCTTGGCCGAACTGCAAAAAACAAAACAACCAACAAAAAAATAGCCGGGCGCTGTGGCGGGCGCCTGTAGTCCCAGCTACTAGGGAGGCTGAGGCAAGAGAATCTCTTAAGCCCAAGAGCTGGAGGTTGCTGTGAGCAGTGTGACGCCATGGCACTCTACCCAGGGTGATAAAGTGAGACTCTGTCTCTACAAAAAAAAAAAAAAAAAAAAAAAACTCAGGCCCCCCTTTCAGGTGGAGCCTGGGTCCTGGCGCCCAACAGTCGTCATGCACCAGGGAATGGTGATGACCAGGGAACAGTGGGCACAGGCTCTTTGCAGCTGGCCACCAGAGAGAATCCTGAGCTGAGATGCACATAGCTCCCCCCACCCTCTACCAACCTTCCAACCCCTCACCTGTTGCACTTGTCCAAGTGCTTCATGGTTTGGAACCAGGACTGAAATTCTGTGTCCGGTTCAAAGGGGAAATTATCGGCAGTCACTTGAAGCAGCTGCATCTGCTGGAGGATCTTGATGGCCTAGAGCCAGACAGAAGGACGGATGCTGACTGAGCCTGAAGGGGAGATTCTGAAGGACCATGTAGCGGAGGGGCCAGAACTGCTTTCTGGGGATTTTCTCCAGAGTGGTCCCCTTCTCCCCTCCAATCAAGTGAAGGCCCAGTTTGTCCTCAGAGTTGGAGAGAAACTTCCCTTTCTACAGGACTTGGTTTTCATGGGGCTTCATGGGGACAGATTCCTCCTTCTGTGTATGTCAAATCCTCCCAGGAAATCTAGCATGCAGAGGATGGAGCCAGGGAATGTCCACCTAGCGAAGTCTTTGGCTCCCACATCTTCTCCTTCCCCAGAGAGACGCCCCAGTCATCCATCTTCCCCTTTCTGTTATGTTGAGCACATTTTTCTGCAGAGCACAGCCAATGCCAGGGAGACAGGCCCCTAACACAGGACTACCTGCTCCCTGGGACCATTGCTGCTGGTCATCGAGGGTCACTGGGACCTTCACAGAACAGAAATTGACCCACATCAAGCTGTGTGCTGGGAAGGAGGGGGCGTGGGAGCCGAAGCTCCGGGGCCTTCTGTTCCAAACCTTTCTCATGACAAGTGGGGCCACCAATCCTTGATGACAGTTTGAAGCTACTTTTGAACTACCTGAGTATGGAGGGGCCAATTTCACCCCCTTCCATGGGCAGCACCTGAAAGAGAGGCTGCGTCCAGCTCACCCAGATGCTCGGGCAGCTCAATGGTCAGACAAATCAGCAGCTTCTGCCTCAGGGGCAGGGACTGGAGGCTGATGTGAGGCCTGACTCCCCAGCTCACAGGCCACCCAGGAGGTCTCTGGGGGGAGTTTGCTGAGTGCTGAGTTCTCAGGGCTCAGACTAGGGGTGTCCCTCCCCAGCCTCAGGATTCTGGACCCAAAGTGCTGCCCCAGAATACTCACATCCATATCATTCTGCGTCCTCTCGTGCAGCAGGACTAGGTCTTTGAGGAGGTTCCGATGAAGGGAATGGTGCCCTGTGCCATTGTGGTGGGAGTAGTGATGAGCACCCAACTGCAGCTGGCCTGCCCAGTCCTGTCCCCCAGAATCTCATAACCCCTGTTTCCTGGAGCCCACTCAGGTCTCCTACTTGGAGCATCCAGAGACCTTCAGCTCCCTTCTTCAGTTCTCTCCCTCTCCTCCCCCAGCTGCACCTGTGGCCACTTAGAACCCTGGGATGTTCCCAGTGCACAGTTTCTTATCACCTTCCATCTCCCAGCCCTTCTCTAGGGGCATGCTGAGCCCAGCTCCTCCAGGCCCCTGTCCTGGTCCCTCTGATGAGAGCCTGTGAGGCACAAGTTTCAGGAGGAAGGGCCTAGGAAGAGGCCCCTGCTCTTATGATGAGGAGGCCCCAGCTGGGAGGGGGGCCCTACCCTCTGTCCCCATGGCCGTCCCCAGCCCTACCAAGAATGTCTCACCTTCCATCTCCGCTGCATTATCTGGGCTCTCTGGGGGTTTATTTCAATGGTAGCCACCAGGTAGACCCCCACCTGCCAGAGTGAGGGCAAGGTCAGAGAGACCATCCTCCCCTCACTCAGCTACTCCTGACCTCGCACTGTGGACACCTGGCCAGACTCATCTGGCTGAGGCTTACAGTCACTTCAGTGAGCTCTGTTTCTACACCCACCTTCTGTGTCACCTGGGGCATGGAGCTCAGCTCCTCCTATGTATGAAAATGCTGCCCCAGCTGCTCTCACGGCATACCCAACAGCAGGGGCCTGGCCTCCTAAAGAGTGTCTGGCTGGTTTCGATTTGATGAAAATATTTCAAATTGTATATGAAATTAGCATATTCTACCCCATGATTGCATTAATTTACACTGATTTGATTTAATTAAAAAATCATATGTGTATTTTGTAAAACTGAATCATGCATATACATGTACAGAGAAGAATTTCCAGCTGGTCTGGGGACAGAAGGAAGTCCGTCCCACCACGTTCCCCTGAGGCCTGGTGGAAGCTCCATAACTTGACTGACCAAGGCGAGAGCCACAGCCTTGCTAAGTCTGCTGCTCATCCCTGTGGTACAGCAGGGAGAGCCACATGGCCAGAGCCCCTGCCTGCACCCACCCCCTTGGGCAGAAACTTACTCTTCTGTTAGTCAGACTGGGCAGGATTGATGTCTGGTCCTTTTCAGGTCAACTTTCAGCGACAAAATTAACCAAAAATGCCTGATTCACCTCTCTTCCTACTCCCCTAAACACTTGTCCCCATCTATGGCCCCCCTTTACCTTTACCAGCTTTTCCCACGTTATGCCATCATCCCATGCACACAGTTTGTCATAAGCTCTGGAGCTTTTGCTGAGCAGAGGAGAAAGAAAGAAGTGAGGGAGTAATGGGGAGGAGGGTGAGTTCACTTCCCTCTCACTGGGAAGGGAACGGGTCCACGCTGGCAGGATTTGTTTCCTCTGGTTCCCAAGTCCAGGGGTGGGGGTCGCATAGGACTAGGGTGGCCATTTGCCTGCTGGTTACCTGGCCCAGCTCCATTTCCACTGGGCCTCTCAGTTGCTCAGTTGAGTTTGCTGTGTAGTAGACACTTGAATGTCTCCAATGTGGCAAAATCCCATGCCCCACAGTAAAGAAAACTATGTCCTGAGTTAGACATTTGGGGCTACCATCCCAGGGAACTGTGAGGCCCTGTCCAGCCCCTATCCTTGCCTCCACAGGTCCCGACCTCCCAGGCCCTCGCAGTCTGCTGAGGGAACATGGCACATCCAGGGAGGTGGTGGGTGCAGAACAGGAGACAGAAGCCCAACCTTCTGGACACTGCCCTCCAGGTTTTCTTCAACTGACGGATGGGCCTACACTTTAGAGTTCTGAAGATGGCATCAGAAGATGAGTAGTTTTTGACTGCCATGAACTCCTGGGGAGGGAAGTGGATTTGCCATCAGTTGGAGAGTTGGAACCACACTGCCCCAGGTGCACCTTTTCTGCTGACCTTTCCCCTCTAGGGAGGCAGAGGCCAAAGGAGGCACAGTAGAAAATCTGGGCCCCAGTGAGGTTCACACACAGGGAGGACAATTATAGTTGAACCCAAGGTAGGTGTTCAGGTGGGAAATGAACCCCACCACTGGGCATGGAATCATGTTCATTGTGTCCCAGAAATGAAGGGGTAGGAGCTTTTCAGGGTCTCAGACCATGTTCAGCAAACTTGACATCTGACAGAGGAGAAAACATGTGTCCTGGATCCTCCCACAGCTTACTCGACCACGTGGGCCCAGAGCCCCAGCACCCTGGCTGTTTTCTGGACCCTCCCATGGCGGATTACCCTGGCCACCTGTATCCACAGCTCCAGCACCCTAGCCCTGTCCTGGGCCTTCATGGTGTGGGTCCCCATGCAATTAGTAACTACAAAACTAGCCACGCTGAAGTAGTGAGTGAGGGAAGCTTAGACCGTGGGGGCCACATGCGCCTTGTCCTCCTTCTCCCAATTACTCCAAATGGACCCCAAGCACTCCCAGGGAAGAACCTTCTTGAACTTCTCCTGGGGAGAAAGAAAGGTGCACATGGACCCAGCCCAGATCAGCTCTGAGTCTGTAGTCACCCTCTGACCCAGGCAGGTGGCCATGTTCTAAGCTTTGGAATTGGCTCTCCCAGATTAGTCAGAACACCGGGTGTCATTGCCCTTTCACTGAGGGCATCACGTGCAGAGATCCAGATAAGTGGAGAGCAGTACGTGGTAGGATCCCCCAGGCCATCCTCAGGGACATCCCTCCACAAGGTGGCTGAGCCCTGCCCTTCCTGAGGCCACCTGTGTGCGAGATCTTCTTTCCATTGAGACACCCATTGACTGGGGCATCTACCTCCAGGGGCTCAGTGGGGGTGTCTGGTGTGCAATAGAGTAGGTGTCAGGTGCCTAGAAATTGCAGAGGCTGGTGAGGGCAGGCGAGCAGCCTAGGGGCCTGCTCAGTGGGCTGGTCTTGCATCAAGTGGACTGAGCCCCCCTCCCCTCCCACTCTATCCCTTCCATTTGTCTGTGCACAGCTGCTGTGTGCGGCTACCACACAGACACAGGGACAGCAGTTACAGGAAGAAACTCATCAGGGGGCATGGCTCATAAGCTGTGGACCAGGGTGGGACCAGATGGTTGGCCTGTGGTCAGGGAAGGGGGTCTGAGCAGCGGCTCACCGCCTCCATGAGCGTCAACTGCTTGGCTAGATGTTTGAGTGTGTAGGCCATGATGTGATTCAGCTGAAACCCCTGCTGCTGCTGCTCATGCACAGCACGAGGACGGCAGAATTGGCTCTGGTTGTGCCTTTCCTGTTTTCACTGGAGGTGGCCCTGTCCTAGCTGCTTCTGCTGCCTTTGGCCCCAGCTCTGATGCTCCATATAAAGTGGCAGATAGAGGGCAGAGAGTGGCCCTGGCTCCAGAGCAGTCCTTTGCCCTCTCAGACCTGGTGAGGCAGGCTGTAGGGCTGACAGTGAGAGTGTCTGTTTATCTGGAGATTGAGCAGGAGACGGGTGAAAAGGACAGGAAGTCAGTGGCATCTGTCACTCCCTCCTGGGTTATCCAAACACACCATGACCTCTCTCCATTAAAGGGATTTTCAACCCCAAACTCCACCCTCAGAAAGCTGGTCAACTGTGGTCATCACATCCTCTGTGTCTGCCAATTTTGGCCACAGTTGTTCTAGCCATGCAAAAGCAATATTTGCTTGATGACCTACATGTGATGTGGATGGGGTGAGCTCTATATGGGCCATCACAACCATGAGCCCTGCATTGTTAAGGGGCTGGTCAAAGACCAGAGGATATCTTTGTATGTAGGAGATGCAGATGGAAGCAGTAGTTCTAGGGCGGCAAGTGGAAGCAGAGTCAGAGGCCTGGCCTTTCCTCCCACACCCTTCCCAGGGCATCCCGTGAGTACTGTGTGGTTCAGGGTACTTTAGCCTGAACCTCTAGTTAGAGGACAGATAGATCTATTCCAGTTGTCTCTGCTCCCCATGGGTCAGGAATGGATACAACACTATGCACCTCCACTTCCCATTGGCATTGTCGGCCTCACCCACCACATGCACCTCGGCACCCCTGGGCCCTCAGAGCTGTGACTGGAGGCCGGAGTATGAGTGGGGTGCTCATCATCACTCCAGGCAGGGGGCCTTGGTGCTGTGGGCAAGAAGGGGCTGTGGGATGGAGTGGAAAGGCAGAGGTAGGAAGGGACTGTGCTGAGGATGGGGCCCTCAGGGCCAGACCAGAGCCCAGCTGTTCCTCTGTCTGCAGGGACCTGGGATAATACCCACAGCTTTTCCTGAGTCATTTCTCCCCTGAATGCCCTGACCTCAGCCCTCTCCTGTGATTTGTCAAGTGTGTGAGACCCCAGGATTTGGCTTCTCTCCCCAGCTACACTCCACAGAATCCTCATACTGTGAAGGATCAGGGGGTCTGTCATTGGACCCCAAAGACATTTTTTTTTAGTTGGTCCTGGAATTTGTCACCTGGACAGAATCTGGGATTTGCCTCCCTGCAAGGAAGCTTCTGGAAGTCCTCCAGGAGGAGGACGTGACTTCCTGGTGACTGTTCTGACTTCCTGCCTCCCTGTACAGAACTGCAGCCCAAGTTCTGTCATTTTCTTTGTTCATTAAATTAAGCTAAGTTTCAAGGTGCCTGCCCAAAGCAGCTGGTTAATGAATGAGTCCCACAGAGCCTTTGCAGATATCTGAGCGGTCCTGGGGACTCTTTCCCCACTGTAGGAAACCCTGTTCTCCCATGGACAGAGACCAGTCGGAAGGGAACTCAAACCTCTCCAAGTAGGACGAGGTTTGCTCTTGCTGTGCTTTTCCCACACAGGGAGGGGTGTGGGCTATTGAGGTGTGAGGCAGAGAGTGCGTTCTGTGTGGAGGGAGACAGATGGTAAATGGAAACTGTCTCAGCACTCCCTGAAGACTCTCCATAGAGTTAGGAGCGAGGGACACATGTGCCACCTCTTAGTTCATTTACTTCCCACAAAACCCCATGAAGTTCATCCTCTGAGAACTTGGCAGATCAGTAAAGTGAGGCTCAGAGGAGCTTCACAGACATCCACAGACACAGCTGGTGGGTGGCAGTCACCACTGTGCCTTGGACACTCACCTCCTCAACAGTTTCTCCAAGAACCATGACACAGTGCTGACATCCAGGTAGGAGCCCTGGGAGGTGGTGGAGGAGATGGTTCGAGGAGGAAAGACTGGAACCAGGGAGCTCACCAGCATCTCCCTGGTCACTGACTGGGAGGTCCTCATCAGTCTGAGGTCCCTGAAGTAGAGGGTTGAATCATTTCCCTCCTAGTGGGGACAAAGAGGACATACAGTCAGTGACCCTGACCCTCCATAGTTTGGGGCCTGATGCTCAATGCAGGAAGCCCTAGCCCTTTGGAAATTGTGCACATAGAAGTCATGGGTGTGCACAGTGGAAACGATTCTACACAATTCACATAGAATGGGAGGGCGCAAAAAAACTGCATGCAACCACTGACCCCTCCCAGGCTGCTTCAGGGTGGAGCATCAATGCCCTGCTCAGACACCCTGTATGAAGAGAACTGTGCCAGGGAGTCTCCAAATGGCCCTCACTGTACAGATGAGAAAACTCAGGCTCTGGGATGTCACATGGCTGTCATCAGCACTTGGGTCAGAGCTGTGGCCCGCCCAGCAAGGGTTGCTTGTATTTTCCCCTAAGCTCCTTGAAGTGGTTCTCAATATTCTTAATGCCGAGATCCTTTATTACAGTTCCTCATGTTGTGGTGAATCCCAAGCATGAAATTCCTTTTGTCGCTATTTCATAACTGTAATTTTGTTACTGTTATGCATGGTAATGTAAATATCTGATAATAGGTGACCCTTTTGAAAGGGTCGATGGACCCCCAAAGTGATCAGTAGCACAAGTTGAGAACTGCTGCTAGAGGCTCAGCCTGCTCTAACATGCAGAGAAGATCTTGGGGCAGTCTGTTTTCCCCCACTATGTAGGCACCTTGCATCAAGAAGAGGTCGCTCAGCAAAGATCAGCAGAAATGTCTGTTAAATTAAACCGAGTCTTGAGATACAATGTCAGCAACTCTGAGCGTGGCACAGGGAAAAATATCATGAGACCCTGGGGTGGAAGAAAGCTAGTTACAGGGCCACAGGCCTGGGCAGGTGACTCAGGGCAGAGAAATCCCAAATAGGTATGAAGACACTGAAATGGGACTCCCAGATGTCAGTCGTGAAAATGAAATTTGATGTGATTTTAGTTGCCACCGAACCTAGATGGGAAAAAACTTAAAATAATATTAGCAACCAGAGAGGATGGATACGGAGGAACTGTGACATTCAGAGAGCACTGGTAACCTGTTCATGTCACGGCAGGTCTGGAAGGTGGACTGGCCACAGGAAATACAACTATCCATGTGCAACCTGTCACCAGCACCCCCTCCCTGGGAGCCCGCCTGATCACATTTCATGGGCCGAAATTCATACGTTCATGTCCGACCCCCTTTGCCTCAGACCTGACTGCATTAGGACAAAAGCTGGTTTTGAGTTACATGGTACTCATTCCATATGACTGGTGTCCTTATCTGAGGCGATACTAAGGACGCAGAAAAGCACAACAGAGGACCTCTCTGCAAATAGGGAGATGGAAGTCGGCCATAGAACCTGAGGAGATGAGTGGCTCCTGTGGCTCAGCGAGTAGGGCGCCGGCCCCATATACTGAAGGTGGCGGGTTGAAGCCCGGCCTCGGTCGAACTGCAAAAACAAAAAAAAAATAGCCGGGCGCTGTGGCGGGCGCCTGTAGTCCCAGCTACTAGGGAGGCTGAGGCAAGAGAATCGCTTAAGCCCAAGAGCTGGAGGTTGCTGTGAGCAGTGTG
>CAUYON010125298.1:0-16422 GCA_963573935.1 Arctocebus calabarensis
GGTGTGTGCCACACCTTTTGGGGGCAAAACACGATTGTAAGAGGGTCTTTTCCTAACAAATGCAACCAGTGTAACATGGTTTCTTGTACCCTCAATGAATCCCCAACAATAAAAAAAATAAAATAAAATAAAATAAAATAAGTGCCAGTCTTATTTTAAACTCAATAGTGTATAAAACCCACCTTTTGTGAGTATATTTTTTCCTCTGGGCTTTAAATGTTTTCTGAAAAAAAAATTTTTTTTAGATAGAGTCTCATTTTGTCACCCTTGGTAGAGTGCCATGGCATCATAGCTCACCGCAACTTCAAGCTCTTGGGCTCAAGCAAGTCTCTTGCCTCGGTCTCCCAAGTACGTGGGACTATAAGTGCCCTCCACAATACCCAGCTGTTTTGTGGAGACCAGGCTCTCATTCTAGTTCAGGCTGGTCTGGAACTCCTGAGCTCAGAAAATCCACTTGACTTGGTCTCCTCGAGTGCTAGGATTACAGGAGTGAGCCACCATGTCTGGCCCCCAAGATTATGTTATTATTTCAATGTTTCAAACATACACCAAATACAGGAAGTAATATAATACTTTTGTGCATAACTACTTTAATATTGTGTAATATTTTTGCTTTAAAATTTAAAAGAAGTCGACTCGGTGCCTGTGGCTCAACGGGCTAAGGCGCCAGCCACGTACACCTAAGCTGGCAGGTTTGAATCCAGCCTCAGGACCCGCCAAACAACAGTGACGGCTGCAACCAAAAAATGGCCGGGCGTTGTGGCGGGTGCCTGCAGTTCCAGCTACTTGGGAGGCAGAGGCAAGAGACTAGCTTGAGCCCAGGAATTGGAGGTTGCTGTGAGCTGTGATGCCACAGCACTCTACCCAGGGTGACAGCTTGAGGATCTGTCTCAAAAAATAAAATAAAATAAAATAAAATAAAATAAAATAAAATAAAATAAAATAAAATTTAAAAGAAGTCAATTAAACTCTGCAGATATATTTCTGGGCCTGTGTTTTTCTTAATTTTATCCACCCTTTTCTTCCATCCACAGAAGTAAGCACCATTATTAAATCACAACTTATTCTCTCTTACACATTTGCTATATATTTATGCATAATAAATTTAATAGTTCTTTCTGCAGGTTTTAAACTACATATAAAGCATATTATATCTAACTTTTTCACTCAGCATTGTGTTTTTAGATTTATCCATGTTGACAGATATAGCTGTAATTCATTTGTTTTGACTGCTGTGAAATATTCCCCTGTGTGAATACATCACAATGTATTTATCCATTTTCAAGTTAATAAAATGTAAGATTATATCTAATTTTTGTGCTTTTTTTGACAAGGCTGAAAAGAACTTTCTTGTGTGTGCCTTGTCATGCTCAGGTAGGGGATGCCAAGGTGTGTGGTATGACTTTCCTTGTCTGCACTGGTGTTATGATGCTGTCCAGTGTGGGTTACGGATTCACTCTCCTACCCTGGACGTGCAGAGGGGAAGAGAGATCAGTATGTAAGTACTTTGTCCTTTCTGAGTTACTCCTGAAATGCCCATAATCTAAAGGCATTTCAGGAAATAGCGTGGAAGGATGAACAGGCCAGACAGATGGCTACAGTTCTACCATGGAGCATTGCAGGAGTTGAAACCTAGTTGTAAAGACACTGTTAAGCACTTGTATTGGCAGGCATGAAACACAGTAGAGGCCACAGAACTGATGATCATAAAGACTGGGTAAAGATCAAGCTAGAATCTTCATGTTGGTCTTTGAGGAGACTTCCTAAAAGTATTTCTTCTTTTTTACAGACAGGTCTGTGATATATTTGCTTTTTAATATGTTTCTGTATTAATAAAGATCTTACCTAATTTCTTACAGAAAGGTCCTGGTTTTATATGCTCTGTCAAAACTTCAGGATTATGATCAGAAGCAAAAGCACTCTTTCCATTAAATAGATATTTACTGAGTACTTCATAAGACTGCTTTTCTAGGTTCCAAAGAGTTGGCAGAGCAATGCAGAAAGTCTCCCTGTGTACACAGAGCTTGCAGTTTAATGGAAAGAAAGCATCTGAAAGAAGAGAACCCTAAAATTTTAGATAGTGTGAAGAATGTGAAGGAAATAAAACAGTGATAAGGTTGTTTGGGGCTGGTTGACTATTTGTTTATCATTAACATCTTCTGAATACAAATGACCTGGCATCAGTATTTACCAATCTTGCACATGCTGCAAGGTGCTAAAGGATGGAGGCTTTGTCTTTTGAACTTGATTTGAGATGGGAGCAGTGTTATTCATATATGAAGGATTTTGATGTCATCAGGTGATCATATGATATAATTATCACCACTGTAATTAAATATGTATTATGTAAAGGTGGACAATGTTGAAACTTTAAAAAAGAAATTTACATTCCAACAGTAGAGATCACTCATCACTATCAAGCATAAAAAATAACCAGCAAAAGACTAGGAATTACACCCCTGAGAATGAAATGTATCCAGAGGAAAACATATCATCGTGGAGTTGTCGAGAAAGAACTCCAGAAGGAGGTGTGATTTAGACTTGAAGAATGATTTCTATTTCATATCAAGATTGTAAATAAGGATATTTATGGCATTATTATTCTCTATAAAATAAATTCATTTATTTTGACAGCTTTTTTCTTCTTGCCCCAGATTCTATTCCGAATTAATTGGACTTCCCTCTGGCATCTGCTTATTAGGCCTGATCTTTTGCTCGAATGATCTTAGCTCAATTATTTTCTTTCCTTGTCTCTTCCTGGCTTCCTAGTTTCATTACTTCTATTATGGTGGGAGGATCTGGAATTTCTCTGTGCCTCCAAATCACCTGCATGCTGCCAGAATTGCCCTAAAATGGCTTCTCTCTTCCCTTCTATTACTGGCACAATCAATGTGTAGAAAAGGAGTCTCTCACACATAAAAAAACCAAAATCATAGTGATTTTCTCTGGCTTGAAAAAAGAATCTCATGGTATTAATCTTCTTTCAGAGTTCCATTCTTCATTCTCAACAGCTACCTTGACAAATTGCCTTTCAATTTTTTTTTTTTATTTTTTGTTTGAAATTATTCAGGAACAAAATAAAGTGACCGAGTTTTATTGCATGACAACTAGAAAGCACAACTTCAGAGCAAGAAGGTTAGTTTGGAAGTCAATCTGAGGGAAAAATAAAAAGGGAAAATGTTCCCTAACATTCCATAAAAAGGAAAAAAATGGAATTGTGTTAATACAGAATATATAGAATTCAAAATAATAACAACTGCAAAATGTAGGGCCTAAGTAGCAGCCTAAAATTTTGTTTTTTAAAAAGAACCTTGGAAAACTTTTGGTATCAGATTATGTTTCAGGAACTTACTTATCAAAAAAGTAATTCTCATTTATTCGACGTATTTATAGCATCTGGGCAATACAGCCCTCATTTCAAAACTAAGATAAATAACTGAATTTCTGCCTTTGAATAGCTTATGGTATAAAAAACAGACAGACACTCACGGAAACCATCTCTGGACTACAATGAGACATTTCCAAGGTGGAAGGGAGGGCAGCGGAAGTAAGATCTGCTTACGTTTTTCCTGGGAAACAATGTACTTTCCTGTAATCCTGCCAATAGGGTGTCTTAATAAATTGTTGAAATCTTTTAAATTTTGTGCTACAATTACAATTTTAGCGCTAGGTTTATTAGCCCTTAAACCTCTCAATTTTCCTTTTCTACAAAATGAGATTCAGTTAATTTTGTTCTTCTTAACCTTTCTTGCTTCATGTACTCATTTTTCTAGCTGCCTTTCACACAATCCTGATTTCTCATCTTATTCTCAAATCTCTCATTCTCTCTTCCTATCTCTATGTTCCAGGCGGGGGACAGAGTGTACATCACATTACTTATTCTCTACCCAGAATGCTCTCTGCGCTACCCAGCTCTCTTGCCTCATGTGGGCTTCTGCTCAGAGAAGGCCTGCTGAGAAAGCATCCAAGGTCTCCAGAGCCACCCAAGAGACAGGGTGTTACTGCAATGCTGTCTTCTTATGGATTTCAGAAAGAAATCAAGGGAACTGATTAAACAGTGACAGTATTTTTACTGTGGCATCACCTCCCTGAGAATCAGTGGGAAGTAAATTACAGGAAAGAAACCTGCAGGGAAAGTTATTCTTGATTAGACATCACTTACACTGACCGCTCCAAAGGAGCTCAGTTCTCAGCAGTGGTGCATTTGACACAGAGCACAGGAAGGAAAGGCATTGAGGGCTGAAGGAAAAATAACCAGTTCCAGCAACTGCATTGGGATTCTATTTTAGCAAGGACAGGGACCCTAATGATTCATTCACGGGCTGATTTTTTTTTTTAATGGAAATATAACCTTGTTATGTGGGGATTACTGCTTTCCAAACAGAAGCTCCCTGTCAGTGTTCTGAAGATAAAAAAAAAAAAAACTCATTTATTTTCTAATTGTTTTAAGGACAAAATTCCCATCTAAATGATTATTGCTTTGTAAGATAACAAACAATGCAGAAATATACCAAGTAAATGTTATATTCCCTCTCTATTCTTTCCCTCCAAGGTAACCTCTACCAACTCTTCCACAGGCATCATTCTTTCATTTGCTCATGTATTAAATATGTAATGGATTTTTAAAATGTTGGAAATGAGATACTAAATTTGTATTGATCTGTATTAGAAGAGCGTCATACCCATTTTACAGAGAAAGAAAGTGGGCCTCTAACAGTAATTGATTGTCTGAAGCCACTGAGCATAGAAAAGCAAAAAAGCTGACACTCAAATTTTCTTACTTCAGATTCAGGGTTCTTTATATTCTTTCTCAAACAACTGTTACTGCCCAATATGGCAGGTCTATCTTCTAAAAATTGATTCATAACCTGAAGAGCTATTTATATAGAGATACCAATAGGGTCTCTATTGGCATAGAAAATTAAAGAAGTGAGTACGTTATAACGATACTCACATTCAATAAGTAGTATATTTTACACTACTGGTTCTCCATATATCACATCACATTCAATAAGTAGTATATTTTACACTACTGGTTCTCCATATATCACATCATATATTTTATGCTACTGCTCCACGATCAGGAGCATTAGCATTTCCTGTAAATTTGTTAGAAAAGCAAATTCTTGAACTTCACCCAAGACTTACCGTGTCAGGATTTTGTGGGTTGGGGAGCAACAATCTGGTTTTAATAAACCTACTAGACCAGTCTGATGTGCATTTAAAATTTGAGAACCACAGTTCTATGCAATAAACTGGCAAAAGATAAATAGCTTGCTATTCAAATCTAAGCACCTACCTGTTTGAATCTTTGTGCTGAAACATCTTCCTATTAGGGTCAAAAGATATACCACCTACAGAGATCAAAAGAGAACTTACTTGCTTGAAATACTAGCAGCTTCCCTCTGGCTGGTCTAGGTCCTATTGCTTCCAGGTCAAATAGTAGGGTTTCATTTCCTTTAATGTATCTCTTATATTGCTTATATTGCTAGTGTGAAAACAATTTTGGAAAAGCCTCCACCATATATTTCCCTATTATTTCTCATCTCTCCCACAGGAACATGAAATAATTTTATGCTTTTTGCTGATTAATTTAATTCTGGAAGCTAAAAATAAAATAGAGAACAAACAAATACGAAATAAAAATTAAATTTTCAAAATACTGAATGGAAATAACAATGTCAAGGAAGATAGTTACTTTTTAGCAAATAACCTATAAAAAAAAAAAACTACTTAAGGGGAATGGACGAGGACGTGAAAACCTGCAGAGTCAGACTCAGACTATTGTTTGACTTTTCTCACAAGATGTTATGATTTTAACTAGCTTAACTTGGCAACCTGATCTCAAGAGCAGAGACCTGAGATTTTTCTGGCCTCATCCATATTTGGCTCAGCATCTATTTAAGGGAACTCAGAGGCTCAGAAATTCTCCTGGATGCTCTATCACCAACCTGGCATAAAAAATAATGTAAGGGAAAGAGTCCATTGATAGTTATTTCTATTAAATTAGAGGATCTGTATATAAAGATTGTCATCCAAAGAAAATATTAGTTGCTGAGTGGGTAAACAAATCATCAAGAAACCCAGACAATGAGCACCATGTATTTTTTTTCTATAAAACAAAGCAACCAAATATGTGTGGTCTGATAGAGTTTGATGTTCTTTTCTTTTTTTTTTAAGAGGTGAATAAAATACATGCTAACCTTGAATTGTTTGCTTTTCCTTCCCTCTGAGCAGCATTTAACTAAGGAAGCTGATGACATAGAGCCATATATCTGAATGAAATTACAACAAGGGAAAGTCTGTAACATAACCTAGCATAATATAATCGTGATGCTGTTTGGGAAAAGATTAATCACTAATCACAGTACAAATTTTAATTAAAAAGAAGGTGGGAACTAGATGAAAAAAATTAAGGATGTTCGGTAAGCCAGTGATCAAAGCCAAACATTAAATTAAAATGTTTTCTATGAAAATATGAATCTGCTTATGCAGATTATCCCGCTGAATTATGCCACCATCTGCAGAATGCATGCCTTTTTGTTTGACTCATTTGTTACACGTAGCTTATCAACAATAGTACCCGCTATTAACATAAATAAGAGCTTCTTAGATGATAATAGAAAGAAACAACTGGAAAGTCATACCCTGTTGGAGAAATTAAAGAAACCATCACTATGTTTTCATGCCGTGTGTTACAGCATCAGTGGAATGGTGGCCTTTGTGAAATTCAGCAATATCCTTTGTCCTCTCCCCAAACAGAACAATAAATGTTAATGTCATCATAAAAAATGTAGAAACATTTCAGGATATTCTCATGTGTTCATCTAGTGATAATTTCAATGCAGAATAGGCATAAAGATGAAAGCCTGTTGAATCAGTAATCTGTATTGCTGACGGTGGTCAGATAATACCACTATTGAGAAAAATCTTAGAAATCACATTTTTTATTAAAATACATTCTAAAAACGTGCCTTGAAAGAGTTAATATTCACAATATTATTCCTGCACTGTGCATAAGTAGACTCGCTCCTTCTTCAGCTTTTATTTATATGATAATGAATTATTATGAGCAGATTTGAGCGCGCTTTCATAAATGGAATGCACATGGTTGATCCCTGTGATCTCTGTCTCTTTAGTTTGGGGAAATAATGTGAGTACACAGAGGCATCAAGAAGATGTTTATCTATGTATCTATTTATCTGTCTTTTTATCCATTCAGCTTTGTAGCTAGCTAGCTACCATCAATCTTCTAAGGGCATTTGAGAAATTAGAAATGAAAGTTTCTCTTTAAGATTTCAAATTTTCCTCTAAAAGGGATCATTCTATGAGAACTTCACATTCTCATGAAGATCGCTTTTAGCTATCCAAAGTCTCCACTGTGATCCATGTTGGGGGGATCGGGTAGCCCAAATTCCCTATGAAATCATAAAAAACTAGAGGGCAGGAGAAAAGACGACCACATGTAGAAATAACACAGAAAAAAATACTTAGAGTGTGTTAATAATGAACTTATTCTAATTTTGATTGTTTTTCAAGTCCTGAGTGAAGTTTTGGGAGCCCTAAAATCCCCCCTGATGCTGCCTTTTGCATGACCCCCCTACTAATAAAGGGTGGTTGTCTCCTCTAGATCAACAGAAAGGATGGTGGACTATTGTTTCTAAAAGGAAAGTTTGTATTTTAAAACGGCTAGATGTTTTAGATAAGGCTATAAGGGTAGTTAATTTATTTGATTATTGTAGAATAAAGATTTCTGTTCCCTTTCAATGGAAGGCCCAGGTTAGAAGCCACATCAGAAAGAACAAGGTAATGCTCTTTGGAAGCCCACCTTGACCGTCCACTACAGTAATGAGTTCAAGATGTCTGGGAAAAATCTAAATTTGGGGAGGCTCTGCCAGGCCCTCATAATGAGAAGTGGGGCAAAATAGGAAGTTCATGTGGGATATCTGATTTTACTGACATGTTTTACCTTTAAATATGTTTCAGTAGTAGCAACATAAGGAGAAAAACTTCCCATAAAAAAGACTTATAGAAGAGTTATTAAGCATGGAGACAAAATCTTGTCCTACACAGCTCAGTTCAGCAGAGCTCATTTCATGAGAAGAATGCCAAACAACAAAAATTAAACAGGCTGGAGAACACAAGGCAGGGAAAGGACACAGAGAGAAAATTTGCGTGTAAACATCTCCAGGGGTCAAATCAAGCAGGGAATCAAACCAAACTATTTTTTAAATATTGAGTTTAAAATGATAGAAATAGCTTTTTAATAAAAAAATCCTAATATATAATTGTTAATTCCAATTTCCCAGTTTGATTGCCCTTTGATTCCTGAGCTCTCCAGGAGAAAGCAGAAAAAAGCATATCTTACTAGCCAAAGATGAGAAAATTGGGATAATCAGGAGGATATGGACTGTGGTTCATATATGGTCATTTCAGACACAGTACCACACACAAAAAAGGATTTGTAAGCAGATTGTGTCAGCAATCCTATTCTTGGATGCAAAGGATTATAAGCCTAGCACAAAGTAAATAGTTAGTATTTGCTTACATTTACCAAGGGCTGGACGAAAGCTGCAGACAATATGGGAAAAGTACTGACTTAGCTCCCTAACTCAAGACAAGGGGGTTTTATATGTTGAGTAATAAAAGCGGTTTTGGAACTTTATACTTGTATTCTTCCAGAAATTAAAAACCAAAACCTCCTTTGGTGACCCATACGTAAAAAATAAAATGCATCCTTGATCCCTTGTTTTTTTTTTTGTTTTTTTTTTTTGCAGTTTTTTTGGCCGGGGCTGGATTTGAACCTGCCACCCCTACTATATGGGGCCAGCACCCTACTCCTAGAGCCATAGGTGCCATTCATCACTCTTGATTTTAAAGTGGACTCTTTAAATATGTAGATATTTTATGAACAGAGCGTACAGAAACTATAATTTTTTCCTTCCATGATTTAGATTGTAAAACCTTACTTTAATATGAAAGTACTAGCTATTTTCAATTATAAATGCAATAGCACTTTTTTCCTTTCTTTGACCTTCCAAACATCACAAAAGGCACTTTTATTGATTAATTTTTGCACATCCTAGAGATCTTAAGAACCAATCAGAAGACCATTACCTAAGTCTGGGTGAGAAAGTCTACAAATGTTATCATTTGGTGACTCAAATAGATTGTAGACATACCATGAATTTAGCACCTCAGAGATGTGCTTGGCTGAGAAAATGATTTTGAAGAGTTTTAAACTTAACAAAACTCTATAGAGAACTTTATTATATGAGAAATTGTGCAATACCATGTATGCAAAAAGTAACATTTGAGAATAATATTCTTTTTTTTAATTGAATCATAGCTGTGTACATTAGTTCAATCATGTTTGTAAATAGCACATTAAATCTCTCATGTCAGAGTCTGTATTATGAGCCGTGAGATGTATTTGCTCTTTTAGGCAATTGGTGCATTGGAGTAAATTACATAGTAATCTGCCATGTAACCAAAATATTAATAGTCTACCTGGTAAGCTTATAATAAACACTCCTAAACTGTTTATTCATTTATATACATTGATGTTAAAGTGTGCTAATTTTATTTTAAAAAAATACATAGTTTCCTGCACATCAGTTCCTCCTTTTCCCCAGGGAATATGTTTTAAGTCTGCCAGTGAATAACTGAAACCACAGATAGTACCAAACCCTTTATATATGTCTTTTTCCTACACCAATGAAATTATGAAATTATTAAAAGGTTTAATTTATAAATTGGGCATAGTAAGAGATTAATTGCTAATAGTAAAATATAACAATTATAACTGTAAAGAAAAGTTAAGTGAATGTAGCCTCTTTCTCTCAATATACCTTAATATACTTCATACTATTCATCTGTTTTTTGACTGCTGTATACTTCATACTATTCATCTGGTTTTTGACTGCCGTTGACCACAGGTAACTGAAACTGTTGAAAGTGAAACTGCAGATAGACGGGGACTCCTGTAATGAGACTTTTTAATTAGTGTGAAAACAAACTTCTTGATAGAGGATCAATTACATAAGCAAATTCTGAAACAATGTGTTAAGAGTTGCAATTACATAGAAAAGTAAGTGAATTATAGTTGATTCCAGGTAGGACCTCAGTATTCTTAACTGATGCAATGTATCTCGTAATTTCTCAATTGGGGCTGGATTTTTATGTTCCTAATTAAAATTAAAACTTCCAAAATAAAATAAGTACATTTGAGTGTAATTCTTACTAAAAGTATTTAATTCAAAAGAGTGGCAACACTGGATATCAAATGGACATAGATACTTTCTAGCCTTTATTATACTGCCGCATGGTGTGATTATAGTTTTGTTAGGAATATGCAGGTTTGTTTGGAAGATAATTTGAGGAAGGAACAACAGTGGGCTACCTGAGTTTTGAAATCATTTTTTATATAATCTTCATACCTAAAATGCTTAACTATAAGAGATTAACATCTCATATACATTTTATTAATTTATTCCACAAATACTTGCATGTGTAAGTAGTGTCAGGAATTGGTGTTCAGAAGAAAACAAGCCAAAATCTCTACCTGACCATGGATTTCATATATTTTTTTAAATTTCAGATGAATACAAGGGTGTGAATGATTAGGTTATATTGTTTGTCTTTCTAAGGTAAAGTTCACGTTGTAGCTGAGCCCTTCATCCAGGGGGTGTGGTGTGAACCTTCACATTGTACACATTGGTGAGAGCTTATCAACTCTCTCCCTCCTTCCTTTCCCCTCCCTCCTTTTCCTCCTCCCTACCCCCCACTTCAATATACATGTGTTTTCCTCTTGGGTAGGTGTGCAGTTGTTTTTCTTTTGGATTTTTTTTTTATAACATAAGAATATAAAATGAAACCAAGACCCCAAAATTCTGCTTTCTAGGTAACTCTAGAATTAGTCTATTTCTCTCTATTTTGTTCCCTAAGATAGGCCATTGCTGTCTTCCATTGTGGTCCATTAAATAGTCTTTAACTCATGTCATTACACATATAATTATCATTATACATGACTCTTGGCTATTTCTCATCCATTTACAATGCTATAACCTGGGAGCTCTTTCTAAAACATAAGTAGGATCCTGTCACTTCATGCTTATCAGTGGTTTCCCATTGTCATTTAGATGTCATCCAATATTTAACTCCTTTTAAAAACTTGCAAGAATTTCCATGATCTGGCTCATGTCTACATTTTGTCAGAGGATTATCAGTCTATGCTAATTCATTGAGAACTTCATGGGCCAAAATTATTAGGTTCTGGAGTGTTGCCTAAACATAGATAATGTTGGAAGTCAATACTGGAAAGTTATAGTCATATCCTGTCCAATAGAAAAAAGTTTGAACTTCTAAAAACTTCATAATATCAGAAAATATATCAAAATTCCTTTTACTCTGATAATGTTATTTGTCCAGCAGTTAGAAGAATGCTTGGCATATAGTGAGTCATGAGTAAGTATGTAATGTATGAGCAAATGTGTATTGTAAGTTTCCAAAATTTCATGAAAACCTGTGTCCTACACTGAGCTCATTCCACTGATTTCAAGGATAGAAGTTGTATACAAAACTTATGGAATCAATCTGGTAGTTTGAACAATGCTCCAAAAATATGACATTGTTTTCATCCTGGGGTACAACACAATACAGCAATAGTCTATAGCTTATAAAATTTAATAATCATAGAGATATTTGAATTAAAAGGTAGTTTACCAAAGAGAACTCTGAAGTAGATTTTTGTGATCCTATTCAGTAAAATTCTATATACTAACTTTTGAAAGTCCACATTTTGGGTCCACTTTGAAAGAACTTATGGAAAGATTTGTTGAAAAGAGGCATGAAGATTATGAGTATTCTTATCTCAGAAAATATTTAAAATAGCTTCAATAGAATTCCTCTGAGGGTCCTTTGCTCAGTTTACAGTGATTAATCAGATGTGATACATGAGTGGGGTGATTGTTTCCCACCTGCTGTAACTTTTGGATGATGTGCTGGCTATCTTCTGTCCACCTTTCCAGATCTATTCTCCACTCTTTCTGTGCCCCAGAGGTTGAACTCTACAACCTTCATCAATTTGGTGAGAGATGGAAGGTGGAAACACAATGTTGAGGGGCTTTTTCTCTTCCAGCGCCATCCCTGCTTGTACTCCACGTGGCAGTGACTGTGTTCCTCTCCCATAGACCATACATCCTGAGAAAGTGGCCCTGTGATGTCACAACTCCAGCTACCACTCTTACCCCTCTGCTGTCTGCTTGGTTGGGGCCTGGAGACGGACAGGCTTTCTATTGCTACCTTGGGAGTGCCTCACTCTTGTCTGCTGTTTTTCCTGTCAACTTTCCCTTATATTTGCAAATAGTCTGTTTATTAAAATCTCCCCAGTGATTGCCCCTAACTTTGCTGACTAACACATGGAACCATTAAATAAAGGGAAATAACTCACAGCATCATGAAGTCATTTATATCCCTCAGGTTTTCCTCAGGGATTCCACACTATGAACCCCCATAACCTAAAACCAGTTTGGGTTCTAAAGAATAACTAACATTTTCTACTGAGATCTGCTGGAGTCAAATTTTCCTGTTCATGTAAATTGCTTATGAAAGGATTTAAGTTTAAGACCTTTCAAAGATCTTTATAGATTCCTTAGAGTTCTACAGAAGATACTTGGAGGCCTTTTTTGGCTTCCCATTTGTTTGTATCCAAATAGGAATCAAAGAGGCAGCCCTTAATTGCTCAACTGTGGGGAATCAGGGTACATTTCAACACGTCTGTGATCAGCCATTCTGTTTAACGTGACTCAGAGGCAGAAATGCCAAGAGACAGTTTAAACAGGTCCCTTTTTCTGGGACAGATAAAGATTCGGATTATCATCAGTGCATAGGATCATTACAGGAATTAGGTGCTTACAGAAGGTTAGAGGGAGAAAAGACTAAACCCAGTAAAGTAGATCAAAGATCTCTACAAAACAGATAACATTTGAGGTCAAGCCTCAAAGAGGTATATGAGGAGACATGTTTGTCGAAAAATGGAATTCAAAGATAAAATTTAAGAATAAAAACTTTATTTCTCGATGTAAGTTACATCAAGTTTGAGATGCTTTTGTAAGCAAGGATGATAGCCATTTAGTCCATCCCAAAGAACTAAGGGTCCTGGGAATTTAACTATGTCAATGCGGTCTTTTTGACATTATTAGCTGAAGAAAAATGGGCACCTTGCAGATTTTTTACAAATTAGGAAACAAAAAGAAGTCAGAAGGAATAAAATCAGGGCTGTAAGATGGATACCTAATGATTTCTATCAAAATTCTCACAAAATTGCCCTTGTTAGATGAGGGGATGAGTGGGAGCGCTGTGATGGGGTAAAAGGACTCTCTCATAAAGCTTTCATGGGCATGTTCCTGCTGTCTCTGAATAACTTTCTCAAAACACTCTCACAATAAGCAGATGTTATTGTCTGTTGACCCAACTAGAGAACAAGTAAAACGCCTTCAAGCTCCCCCAAAACGATTGCCACAAGCTTTATTCTTGATGGGTCTGCTTTGCTTGGACTGGACCATGCCACCTGTTGGTGGCCATTGCTTCGATTGCACTTATCGTCAGGGTCGTACTAATTCTTTGAAGAAATGCTTCAGGATCTTGATCTTACTTGCTGCTTTTGTTGGCAGCTGATCTGGTGCAACAGTTGTAGCTCTCATCAAGTGGAGAGTTTAATTTTTCAGTCAGAATTGTGTAAGCTAAACAAATTGAGATGTTGGGTGAATTTGTTGGCTGTTGTTTCTACTGTTAGTCATCACTCCTCTTCAGTTTGGACACAGAGGAGGTGAAGTATTTTCCTCCAAAAACTGATGTGAATGGCCTGCCACTGTGGGCTTCATCTTCAGACCTCATCTCTTCCCTTCTTAAAATGAGTTATCCATTTGTAAACTGCTGATTTCTTTGGAGCATCATCCCCATAAATTTTCATAAAGCGTCAATGAGTTCACTGTTCTTCTACTCAAGCTTCACTACAAAATTTATGTTTGTTTATGCTTCAATTTTAACAGAATACAGGTTTCCCTGACAGCAGTTATTTTCAAACTGATGTCTTATCCTTATTAGTGCCTCAACCTAGATTTTGTTCAGACATGTTATAAGAAGGTAATATCTGTTTCTTTGGGGACAAACAAATTTTAAAATTTCATGCTTAACTTTTTCATAATATGTGTTCTTCACCATTGTTGACCTCTCATATTTTATTATTATTACTATTAATATTATTTTCATTGTTATTTTACTTATTTGGAGAGTAAAAGGGAAGCCATATACAAGGGCATAAGAGTGAGTAAATATAAATATAAAAAGTGATCAGGGAATAGTAATTGAGTAGATCAATTTGAAATAGAATTTTATTTTTAAAAATTAGTAAAAAGTATTTAATAAGATCAACTGGAATCAAATTAATAGGTACATAATTGAATATTTTTGAGTCAGAGTGTGACGAGGATGTTTGTGATGTGGGAGTTTAAAAGCACGGTGCAAGATGATCTAACGAGGGCAGGTCTAGTTACTCAGGAGGTTGAATAAGAAGAAAGCTTCAAATAAGCAAAAAGTTATAAAAGAAGGGCAGTACCTGTGACTCAAAGGAGTAGGGTGCTGGCCAGAGGTGGTGGGTTCAAACCCAGCCCTTGCCAAAAACTATAAAAAAAAAAAAAAGAAAGAAAGAAAGAAAGAAAAAAGTTACAAAAGAATTAATTAAATCTAAGCAGATGAAGATGACTTTAATTTCACATCTTAGTACTCTAGTGGAGCTATATAGACTTTTCATTACTGTTATTTTTTTTCATCATATATGATTTTACTCTTTTCTAAACAATACTTTGTGATTTAATATTCTGTACTTGATCTTAGCCAAAAGGCCAAGAAGTGATTTATTTAATATTCTGGAACAATTTTCCAAATCCATAAGATATCAGAAAAAATTCAACAGAAATGATTACCTAATTGTTTTGCCTGCAATCTTTGGCTTTGTTCAGGAAGCCACATTGACTACAGAAATATTGATTGTTTAATTGTATAGATAAAAGCTACAGTTAACATAGGGCTTACAAAGAGACAAAAATTAGATCATCAAACCCAGTGGGGTGATATGACCTTATGTCCCTTTTAACCCCCTGACCTGCATATACTTACTTCATTAGGCTTTACTCTTAAAGGAAATAGCAAAAAGAGAAAAAGTATATTATGATTTTATTTTGATAAATCAAACTTTTTTTTCTAAAGAATAAATAGAGAGGATATAAATTTTTCAAAAACAAGAGGTTATCTTATTTAATTTTTTGGTTCCCCAATTATACTGAGCATGAAAGTATGGATGCAATATCTATAAATCTTTGCAAAAATAATAAAATAATTGGATCATGAGATCAATTAACTAACATGTTCTGAAACCATATTGGATTTACATATTTTGATTTTTAGTCAAGGATACTTCTCCAAGGCAGTGAAAAGCTGAGTAGATTTATGCAGCATGGATTATCAATCCATAGGTTAGGACCCAAATATTATTGTATGTATCATAGGCCCATAGAATGAAAACTCATCATCCTAACTTATCCTACTTACAATAATGATTAACCTTCAATATATGTTTTATAATTAGTAGTTGTGATTGTTATTCAGGAAACTTCCAATAAAATATATTTTCAAGGAATAGAAAACCTTTGCATGTTGGCAAAATAAAATGGGAATCTTCGATGCAGTTTATAAAATAGAGTACTAACAGTTAATATTTTTCTGCTACGTACACATGATTAGAAAAATCAAGTGCCTTAACAGATTGCATTTTTGTCCGGTCATCAGCAAAATAAATGAATTTAAACTGATTTTTCATTCTTTCATTCAACAAACGTCGGCTGTTGTTACATATAAGTATTTACTAATGCTTAGCATAATTCAGTAATGAATAAATCACTATACCATCCAGTATGAATTGCAATATTAATTCATACATTAATTCATTTTCATCCATAGAAATTTAATGACTCCAGTTATGCACCAATCATACCATAACAATATAAAATAAAGAGAGTAACAAAGTTTGACAGGAATTCAGAGACTTTTGAAACTAATAAATATGGTTTTATCACATTTTATAAAATTATTTTACATTATTAAACAATAGCAGTATAATATGTGTATATACATTATGCCTGTCTATGTATACACTCATATAGAAATATATACATAAGTACCAAGTACAGCCAACTAAAACAATAGCTGATGAAAAATGAATGAAATGAGGAGGGCGGAGCAAGATGGCGGACGAGTAACAGCTTCCTTGCGGCTGGGCACAGTGAGACTGGGGAGAGAGGACTTCAGGCATCTCTGCCAGGCGGGATCTGCCCAGAAACTTCCCTTTGGGGACACAGGGAGACA